>WOXC01011913.1:0-168320 GCA_011680675.1 Gymnobelideus leadbeateri
CTCAAGGAAAACTTCCCTGATGTTTTAGACCCAGAGGGCAAAATAGAGGATGAAAGAATCCACAGATCACCTCCTGGAAAAGATCCCCCAAAGAAAACTCCCAGGAATATTATAGCCAGGTTCCAGAATCCCCAGATCAAGGAGAAAATACTACAAGCAGCCAGGAAGAAACAATTTCAATATTGTGGAAACACAATCAGAATAGCACAGGACCTGGCAGCTTCTACATTGAGGGATAGAAGGGCATGGAATATGATATTCCAGAGGGCAAAAGAGCTGGGAATGGACCCAAGGGTCACCTACCCAGCAAAACTGAGTATCTTGTTTCAGGGGAAAATATGGTCATTCAGTGGATTAGAGGACTTTCAAGCATTCTTGATGAAAAAACGAGAGTTGAATAGAAAATTTGACATTCAGACACAAGAAGCAAGAGGTGCTTGAGAAGGCAATCATGGAAAAGAAATCAAAAGGAACTTATCAAAGTTGGACTATTTACAGTCCTACATGGAAAAACAATAACTGTGTTTGATGAAACCTTTCTCATTATGTAAATAATTGAAGAACGATACATGGCATATGTTCATAGGTATACATGTCTAGAGGGCACAGGTTGAATTTGATGGGAAGGGAAGATTATTTTTTTTTGGAGGACAATTGGAGTTGGGTGACTTGCCCAGGTTCATGTGCCTGGGTTTTTGTTTGTGTGTTGGGTGTCTGGGGCCAGATGCGATCTTGGGTCCTTCTGGCTCCAGGGCTGGCTCTCTGCTCGCTGCGCCACCTAGCTGCCCCAAGGAAGGGATGATTCTTAAGGGGTGAAGTGAAGAGGTGAGAGAGGAAAGTGGCAAGAGGAGATGGAGAGAGACAGGGTAGAACAAACTATCTCATGTAGAAGAGGCAAGGGGAAGTAGTTGCAGGGGAGGGGAAGAACAGGAAGGCAAAAAGGCAAAAGCATATTCTCATTGAAGTTAGCTCAAGGAGAGAATCACATACATACTAAATGGAATATCTTACCCTCACTCACTCTCCTGAGTAGGGGAAAGGGGGACGAGAGTGGGGATGATGGAGGGGAGGGCATTCTGGGGAGAGGGGAGGTTAGAAGTACCCACTATCAAAGAGGGACAGGATCAAAGTAGGGAATGGACCAGGCGGGAGGTGAGACAGGTGGGAGGGAAATATAAGCAGTCTTTTACAATATATCTACTATGGTAATGTTTTGCATAGATATACATGTACAACACATACTGAATTGCTTATCTTCTCAGAGGGAGTGGGTGACAGGGGAGAAAGGGAATGGATCTGAAAATCGAAGTTTTAAAATTAAATGTTTCATAATATGTCCAGGCAGTGGGGCCCAGAGATTCACCTTGCCCTAATGGCAAAGTCGAAGGGGGTATGGGAGAAGATATGGGAGAGAGCAGATTGGATGAGGGGATATCTCGTGGGACTGCTATTCTGGGGTGGTGGGTAGGGAAAAAATGGGGGGAAAATATAACTCATAATCTGGTGGAAATGAATGATGTAAACCAGAAGTTAAGAAAGCATTTGTTTAATTAAAAAAAAAAAGAATGCCTGAAAGTCCTCCATTCCACTGAATGACCATATTTTCACCTAAAATATGATACTCAGTTTTGCTGGGCAGGTGATTCCTGCTTTTAATCCTAACTCCTTTGACCTCCAGAATATCCTATTCCAAGCCCTTCAATCCCTCAGTATAGAAGCTGGCAGATCCTACACCATCCTGATTGTATTTCCACAGTATTCAAATTGTTTCTTCCTGGCTGCTTGTAATATATTCTCCTTGATCTGGGAATTCCAGAACCTGGCTATGATATTCCTAGGACTTTTCTTTTTGGCATCTTTTTCAGGAGGTGATCAGTAGATTTTTTCAACCTCTATTTTTCCTTCTGGTTCTAAAGCATCAGGACAATTTTCCTTGAGAATTTCTTGAAGGATGATTTCTAGGTTCTTTTTCTGATCATGACTTTCAGGTAGTCCAATAATTTTTAAATTATCTCTCCTGTATCTATTTTCCAGATCAGTGGTTTTTCCAATGAGATATTTCATATTGCCTTCTATTTTTTCATTTGTTTGGATCTGTTTAATGATATCTTGATTTCTCATAAAGTCACTAGCTTCCATTTGCTCTGATCTAATTCTGAAGGAATGAGTCTCTTCAGTGAGCTTTTGAGATTCTTTTTCCAACTGGCAAATTTGGCTTTTTAAGGCATTCTTCTCCTCATTGCCTTTTTGAGCCTCTTTTGCCATCTGAGTTAGTCTATTTTTAAGGTGTTACTTTCTTCAGATGAGATACTTTCTTGTTGACTCTCATTTCATGATTTTATTGCATCATTCTCATTTCTCTTCCCAATTTTCCTCCACTTCTCTTATTTGGTTTTCAAGATCCTTTTTAAGCTTCTCTATGTCCTATAACCAGCTCTTATTTTTCTTGGAAACTTTTGTGCACGAGTTCTGACTTTGCTGTTTCCATCCTGTTCCTTGCTTTGATCCTTTTTGTCCCCGAAATAAGAGTATAAAGATGAATTGCCCCGTTTGCTTTGTTTCCTTTGCTTGCTCATGTTGCCACTCATTTACTTGACTTTTGAGCCTTTTGCCACAGTAGAACTTTGCTACCAGAAAAGGAAGCTTTATCCCAATCACTGGGGTTCTCACAGTTGCTGGAGCTCTTAGTTGGTTGCTCTCTTTGAAGCAACACCCTCTGGGAAACTGGTCATGGAACCCAAGACCTTCACCTTAGATAGTGATCCAGATCCAAGCAAGTTAGAACAAGAGTGATAACCCTTCAGACTGGTCTCTTGGTCCCCCTACAATCTGGAGGCCAGAAGATCTGAAGCAGCTATGTGGTGGAGTCTGCACGACCACAGAGCCTCAGCTGCTTCTCTCCTGGGGGAAAAGGCTGATCACACTCCTGAAATCCCTGTTCCTGCAAAGTATACACTAACCTCTCACTTTGTCTTTGGCATTTATTGGTTGATAATTCTGGAAACCACCACAGCTGCTGGTTATCTGAAGTTCCTCCAGTGGGCTGCTGGTCAGGCCACCCTGAGGCTAAAACCTCTGGCTCATGTGGGGCTGGGATTGGCTCCCAGAGTGCTGAGCTGGCTGCTTCCTGCCAGCCTGCTGGGCTGTCTTCAGTGGGAAGTTAGCTTCTCTGTGTCATTTTGTAGGTTCTGTAGCTCTAAAGTTTGTGTAGAGTAAATTTTTTTTTATTTTTTATTTTTATTTTTTAAATGCTTTATTAATTTCTGGTTTACATCATTCATTTCTGCCAGATTTTGAGTTACAATTTTTCCCCATTTTTCCCCTACCCACCACCCCAGAATAGCAGTCCCACTGGATATCCCCTCATCCAATCTGCTGTCTCCCATCTCTTCTCCCATACACCCTTCGACTTTTCCAGTAGGATAAGGTGAATCCTTGTGCCCCAAGGCCTGCACATCTTATCTCCCAATTATATGTAAAATAGTGTTAATCATAGTATTTATATATTTTAATTTGATTTTAAAAGAAAGATAAGCAGTTCAGTATATACTGTGCATGTGTAGCTATGCAAAACATTACCATAGTAGATATATTGTAAAAGACTGACTATATTTCCCTCCCTCCTATCCCACCTCCCACTTGGTGCACTCCCCTCTTTGGTCCTGTCCCTTTTCAAAAGTGGCTGCTTCCATGCACCGCCCCCCACAGCCTGCCCTCCTTTCCATTATCCCCCCTCTTGTCTCCTCCCCTATTCTCCTGTAGGGTGAGAAACCCTATTTAGTATGTATGTCATTTTCTCTCTGATCCAAATTCAATGAGAATAAGGTTTTGCCTTTTTACCTTCCTGTTCTTCCCCTCCCATGTAACCATTTTCCCTTGCTTCTTCTCTATCCCCATTCTGTCTCTCCCCATCTCCTCTCATTATATTCCTCTCTCACCTCTTAATTTCACCTTTAAAATGTCATCCCTTCCTATTAAATTCAACCTGTGCCCTCTATCTATGTATACCTGAAAACATATATACACACATTCACATATGTATTAATATGCCCATATACCCTTCTTCAACTATTTTCATACTGAGAAAAGTTTCATCAGTTACAGTTATCATTTTTCCCTGTAGGAATGTAAATAGTTCAACTTTGACAAGTTCATAATGATTTCTTTTCCATGTTTACCTTCTCAAGCATCTCTTGCTTCTTGTGTCTGAATGTCAAATTTTCTATTCAACTCTGGTTTTTTCCTCAAGAATTCTTGAAAGTCCTCTGCTCCACTGAATGACCATATTTTCCCTTGAAACATGATAGCTGCGAGATCCTGCACTGATTGTGTTTCCACAATATTGAAATTGTTTCTTCCTTGCTGCTTGTAATATTCTCTCCTTGATCTGGGAATTCTGGAACCTGGCTACAATATTCCTAGGAGTTTTCTTTTGGGGATCTTTTTCAGGAGGTGATTGGTGGATTCTTTCAACCTCTATCTTGTGCTCTGGTTCTAAAACATCAGGGCAATTTTCCTTGAGAATTTCTTGAAGGATGATTTCGAGATTCTTTCTTTGATCATGGTTTTCAGGTAGTCCAGTAATTTTTAGATTGTCTCTCCTGGATCTATTTTCCAAGTCAGTGGTTTTTCCCATGAGATATTTCAGGGATCCCCCCTATATTTTGCAGGCCAGGAGCTGAAGCTGAAATGTGGCAATGTGGGGCAAGCTGTGGGGGCTCCTCAGTGGCTTCTTGCCCCCAGGGGAAAGAGGCCATGCATTCTCCCAACCAGTCCCAAAGGCACTGATCTCTCACTTTGTCCTAGGCATCTATATGTTCATAATTCTGGAAACTCCACAGCTGCTGGTGTTCTGGGGGCCCTCCAGCTGGCTGCTGGTCAGGCTGCCCTGGGGCTCAAAACCTCTGACTCAAGTGGACCTGGGCTTGGCTCCCAGAGCACTGTGCTGACTGCTCTCTGCTGGGCTGCCAGGCTGTCCTAAGCAGGAAGTTAGCTTCTCTGGGTCATTTTGTGGGTTCTGGAGCTCCAGAGGTCGTTCAGAGTCCCCCTTTTACATAATTTTGAAGTGGTATGGGTGAGAGTTCCATGGAAGTGCTGTTTCTACTCCTCCATCTTGACTCTGCCCTCTGTAGAGTAATTTTTTTTTTTTTAAAGCAATTGGGGTTAAGTAACTTGCTCAAGGTTACACGGCTAGTCATTTGATTTATGCGTGGGTGCTCATTTTCTGAGGCCGGATCTGATCTCGGGTCATCCAAACTCCGAGGCCGGCACTCTTACTCACTGCGCCACCTAGCAGCCCCTTTAGGGCAATTGGGGTTAAGTAACTTGCCCAAGGTTACACGGCTAGGTTTTTGTTTGTGCGGATTAGGTGTCGGAGGCCGGCTCTGAACTCAGGTCCTTCTGATTCCAGGGCTGGCGCTCTATTCACTGCGCCACCTAGCCGCCCCTGTAGAGTAATTTTTTACATAAATTGGAGGAGGTGTAATCTGGAGCCCTGCAGAAGTCCTGTTTATACTTGGCCATCTTGACTCTACTCCCCCCTTTCTTTTTTCTTTCAATCTGGATTTTTGGTGCAGCATATTGCTGGTGTCTTAGAAAATTGCAGACTTGGGGTATCTACCAATCTCTAAAGGCTAGGACTGGATTCTGACTATAATACTTTTGAAACTTTTTCACTACCTTTTCAGCCACATCTTCCTTTTTGTTCTTTATTTCCACCCTTTTGACCTTCTTTTCCTTTGGTTCCTTTGGGGACTTTTTGTCCACCATCTTGAGAGAAGGGAAAGAGAGCTACACTGTAATTTCAACTGAGAACATTAATAGCCTTGAGAATTAAGGAAGTCTTCTTATAGAGGCAGCATTTGAGATTAGCCTTGAAGAAAAAGACAGGAGCTATACAACTGAAAATGTGAGAAGAGAGAATTTTAGGCATTTCTTATAGCATAGTAGTATTCCTCCAAAATCATATACCATAAATTATTTAGCCATTCCCCAATGTATGGACTTCCTATTAGTTTCCATTTCTTTGCCACCACAATGAGAGATGCTATAAATATTTTAGAAGATATATGTTATTTTCCTTTTTTTCCTGATCACCCTGGAAAAGAGACCTAATAGTGGAATTGCTGGGTCAAAGCATATGTACGGTTTTATATTTCTTTGGGCATAATTTCAAATTACTCTCAAAATGGTTGGAACAACTCACAATTCCACTAACAGTGCATAAATGTTCCAATTTTTCTACATTCTCTCTAGCGTTTGCTTTTTCTCCTTCTATACTTTAGCCAATCTGAAAGGTACCTTAAAGTTGTTGTTCAGTCATTCAGTCATGTCTGACTCTATGTAACCCCATGGATGACCATGGGACTTTGTTGGCAAAGACACTACAGTGGTTTTCTATTTCCTTCTCCAGTATGTACCCATTTTATAGATAAGAAACTGAGGCAAATAGGAGTTAAGTGATTTGCCCAGGGTCACATAGCTTATAATTGTCTAAGGCTGAATTTGAATTCAGATCTTCCTGACTCCAGGCCAAGTGCTCCATCCCCCGAGCCACTGAGTTGTCCCTAAAGTGAAAGCTTAGGAACAGCAAATGGAGACAGTAGTCTTCCAAATGTCTATCTGTCTGAATCTCTGTCTCTTTTGTAAATAGCATTTTATTTTCCCCATTTACATGTAAATATAGTATTCAACATTCATTTTTAAAATAAGATTTTGAATTCCATTTTTTTTCTTCCTCCATCCTTTCCATCCCCCCTCCCCAAGATGTCAAGCAATCCAACATAGGCTATATGTGTGCAATAATGTAAATATGTTTTCCCATTTGTTATGTTGTGAAAGAAGAAACAGATTAAAATGGAAAAGTAATACAAACAAACAAACAACAACAACAAATAAACAGTGAAAATAATATGCTTCGATCAGCCTTCAGACTCCATAAATCTTTCTCTGGATGTGCATAGCATTTTCCATCATGAGTCTTTTGGAATTTTCTTGGATCATTGTATTGCTGAGAACAGCTAAGTCTATCATAGTTGATCATCACACAATGTGGCTGTTGCTGTGTACAATGTTCTCCTGGTTCTGCTCACTTCACTCAGCATCAGTTCGTGTAAGTGAAAGGATCTCTCTTGATGGAGACAGACAGTCAAAAGAGAGGAACCCTATCACAGAGATTCAGCTTCCATTCTTCTGTATCCTGATGAAATCAGCCACGAGACAGGAAAAAAAGTACAAGTGAGGAAGAGACTTGGGGCCTCATGGTAGTTAAAAATAAAGCCCCAGGATGATCTTATTACTATTTCGGAGAGGAGGGTGATTCCCTCCATTTCTTTTCTCAGTTTTGGGAGCATATAACTATATATAATAAATTCTGAACATTATTTTTGCTTCTTGTTTGTTGTGATTTCATCTCATTCATTTGCTATATTGTTGTTTTGATTTTCTGCCTTCTTTTTAATCAGATTTGCTAAAGGTTTATCAATTTTACTAGCCTTTTCAAAGAAAGAGCATTTAGTTTAATTGATTACTTCTGTAGTTTTTTTGGTTTTACAGTTTATTCTTTACTTTTCTGTTTTTTTTTTAAAAACCCTCATTTTGTAGATATTTTAGTTTTTTTGTTGGCTTTATAATTATTAAAAATGCACATTAAGTTAATTCTACTGCTCTCTTTTGTTAATATATCTTTGTAGGGAGAAAATTTTCCCACTGGGGACTGAGTTTAACACATCCAATAAACTTTGGTTTATTTTGTCATCATTACAATTTCCTTTTACATAATTATTAAGAATTTCCATTATTCATTCATTGACTGATTTATTATTTAAGATTTCATTTTTAAATCCCCATTTAACTGTCTTTTTAAAAATATTCCCCAAACTGACTACTATTTTTGCTGCATTACAATCCTTAATGGATATTTACTAATTATCCCTTTTTTACATTTTTTGCATTGTTTCTGTGTTATAATGTATGGTCATTTTTTTTTTTTGGTAAAAGCTCCATGAAATAATGAAAAATGTGTATATTTTAACAGTCCTATTTTAAAGATGTCAGAAGACTTTTAGTTCTGATTTCTCTAGTAACATGATCAATGTTAATTTTTTTTTCCTTTTGTTAACTCTACTGTCAAAATTGTCCAAAAACTGAGAAAGAGATATTGAAATCTCCTGGCACTTTTGTGTTGCTGTCTATGTCTTTGTATAGTCCAGTTATTTCATGAATTTTGATACTAAGGAATTGTGAGCATCTAAGTTTAAAATTGTTATTCCTTTGTTTTCTATGGTTCCTTTCAGCATAATGTATTTTATTTGTTTTTCTCTTTTTTATGTTGTGAATGTTTGGTCTTTGCTTTATTTGATAACTTGATTACAACTCTTTCTCTTTTGAACATATAGTGAATTTTGATGTATAGCAATTTTTGTCTCATTTTATTTTGCATATGTCTTTGATTTTAAAATGTGTTTTGTGTAAATGACAGTTTGTTAGGTTTTTTATTATATAATCTGTCACTATGTTTTCATTTTATTAGTTTATTTTACTTATTTACATATAAGGGTATGAGGAATTAATGTTTTCTTTCATTTGTTTCTAATATTTTTTCTGAATTAGGATTTTTCCTATCTTCCTCCATGAAAACGATACTTTGTTTCTTCAAGTATATTAGCTTAATCGACTTTAAAGTAACCCCATACCCACTGACTGCCTTCTTTCCCTTTCAGCTTCTCCTCTTTCCATTTGTTATTTCTTTCTCTAGTTTTGGTTAACATTTCTTTTTAAAAATTCTTTTAATCTAATTGTCTAATTCTTCCTTTCTCTTTCTTCTCTCAATTAAACATTAAAGCAAAATCTTTCTTTTTTTCCCCTTCAGCTTGTTTTCTTTGTTAGTTTCTCTAATTTAAATTTCTGTTCCATTTCTAAAAAAATATTTCTTCCCCTCATTCTCTTCACTTTTATTCATCCATTTCTATCTCTTATAAATTTTTATTCTTTGATTTATGGACCTTATATTTATTCTTTCTTTAGTCTCTCTAGACCTTACAGAATTGAAGTTTTAAAGGTACCTATTTTGGATTACAGTTCTCCCCTTCCCCCACCTTTTTTCTGTTGTGCCTTACTCCAATTCCTGAAGGTGATAGAGAGGACAGAAATATTGCCCCATGGTAAGACTTTTCCTGTATCCTTGCTGATGCAGTCGAATAATGCCCTTTGCCCTCACCATGATCATTTCCCTTTCCTGTTAGTCCTAAAATCTATCGCTGAGCCCACATCCTCCCACTATTCTGTGTGTCAGTTTCCCCAAAGGAGCTCTGATTCAATTTCTCCTCAGGCAAGGTAAATGGTTACCCTGAGCACCAAGTCCCTGAAGTTTATACCCATCGTAAAGTCAGCACATCATTTCCCCCTCTCTTCCTCAATGGAAACTTTCTTCATTGGGACCCCTTCTTACCACTAAAAGAATATTTCTTCCTTTCCCCCTCTGTTTTAATTACTTTGTTTCTTTGCCTATTTTCCTCTAGAATTTCTTCTTCATAAGAGGTCACAGGAATTATTATTATTTTTTTTAAAAGCAATTGGGGTTAAGTAACTTGCTCAAGGTTACAGGGCTAGTCATTATTTATGCATGGGTGCTCATTTTCTGAGGCCGGATCTGATCTCGGGTCATCCAAACTCCGAGGCCGGCACTCTTACTCACTGCTCCACCTAGTCGCCCCTTTAGGGCAATTGGGGTTAAGTAACTTGCCCAAGGTTACACGGCTAGGTTTTTGTTTGTGCGGATTAAGTGTTGGAGGCCGGCTCCAAACTCAGGTCCTTCTGATTCCAGGGCTGGCGCTCTATTCACTGCGCCACCTAGCCGCCCCAGGAATTATTTTCCTTCAATGTTAATATTTGATTTGGTTATGGTATATGAAATATCATTCTGTATCCTTCACTCTCCACTTTTAAGTGCCTTTT
This sequence comes from Gymnobelideus leadbeateri, assembly GCA_011680675.1. Taxonomy (NCBI): domain Eukaryota; kingdom Metazoa; phylum Chordata; class Mammalia; order Diprotodontia; family Petauridae; genus Gymnobelideus; species Gymnobelideus leadbeateri. Next base: position 9,955 of record WOXC01011913.1, read on the forward strand.
TATTCTGCAATTTGTCATTATTGTTTAGTTCTTTCTGTTGTATTCAGTTCTCCATGACCTCATTTTTTTTATTTTTTGCTTATTTATTTATTTGTTTATTTAAGAATACTTTAAGGGTTTCTTTTTTATAAGATGTTCACCTTTTGGGAAGGAGAGAAAAATGGTGGAATACAGGCAGAAACCCAACTGAACTCTTCTAATATTCTCTCCAAACAACTTAAAAATAACTCCTCAAATAAAATTTAAAGCCAAAAAGTCAACAAGAGGTCAGTGAGACATTTTTCCAACCTAAGACAATTTAGGAAATCAGCATGATAGGCTTGTGACACTGGAGTGGGAGCTGACCTGGATTGGACCTTGGAGCAGCTGCAACAGAAGTATCAGTAGCAACTTTGAGAACTCTCAGCCCAAAGATGATAAGGGAGATTGAATAATTGGTCAGAAAAGATCACAGGAGATGCTTTGTTGACACTGGGTACAGGACCTGATACTGATTAGCAACTCCATTGCCCCTAAATGGTTCTGGACTAAAGTTCCAGAGTAGAGAGGGGTGATTCTCATAAGAGTCACAAGGGAGCAGGGCTCCCTGATCACAGTTGGGTAAGTCCAAATCCAAGAGGAATATGAGTGCCTGTTGTTACAGGAGAACAGAAGCCTGGATCCCATTCCAGTCCAAGAGGAACACAAGCACTTGAGGCTGCAGGGAAGAAGGTCTCTTCCTAGATAAAGACAGAGAGCAGACCAGAAGAGCAATGACTATACCTCTCTCTGGATCACATCGCTTTGGAAGTACCAAAACTTATTACTCCCCACCCCATCCCCCACCCAGAACAAGCTCTAGAAATAGCAGCAGAAAAAAGCCTGAAACTTGAGATAGTGCCTCCTTACCACCAGGTAAGCAAGCCCAACTTTAATATAAAGTTCAAAGTCAAAAAATAGGCCAACAACAACAAAAATAACTTGACCATAAAAAGCTCCTAGAATTGGACAAGTGAAAGCTAATGACTCTATGAGACATTAAGACACAATCAAACAAAATAAAAAGAATAAAAAAAAAACAGAAAAAATGTGAATTATCTTTTTGGAAAAAACAAATAAGCTGGAAAATGAATTAAGGAGACATAATTTAAGAATTATTGGATTACCTGAAAATCATGATCACAGAAAGAGCCTAGATATAAAATTCCAAGAAATTATCAAGGAAAACTTCCCCAATATTGTAGATCCAAAGGTTAAAATAGACATATAAAGAATCAACCCATCACCTCATAAAAGAGAAAACTCCCAGGAAAAGAAAGTATAACTATATTAAGGAGCAGAAGGCTTGGAATATGATATTCTGGAAGGCAAGAACCAAGAATAACCTACCTAGCAAAAAATGAGTTATAAATCCTTCAGGGGGAAAATGAAGATTTAATGAAATAGATGACTTCCAAGAATTTCTGATGAAAAGAACAAAGCTGAATAGAAAATTTGACAAAGAGAAAACTCAAGAGAAGCATAGGCATGTAAACATGGAAGAATAATCATAAAGCAATCAATAAAACTAAACTGTTTATACTCCAATATGGGGAGATAATACATGTAACTCCTAAGATCTTTTTCATTATTGGGGCAGTTAGAAGAAGTCTATATAGACAGAGGGCATGCATATGATTCGATTATGTTGGGATCATCTCAAAAAAATGAAGGGGTAAGAAAGAGGGATCCACTGGGAGAAATAAAAAGGGAGAAGTAGAACAAGGGAAATTATCTCACATAAAAGAGGTGTGCAAGGAAGAGCTTTTTATCTTACCCAACAAGGGAATAGAACAGGAAGGGGAAAAGAGATATGTGGGTGGGGATATGATAAAAGGGAAGGTGAATTAAAGTAGATAGCAGTCAGAAGCAAAACAGATTTTTGAGAAGGTACAGCATTTAAGAAGAGAGAGAGAAGGATGAACAGAAAAAATAGGACGGTGGAAAATAATAATCACAACTGTAAATATGAATTGAATGAATTCACCCATAAAATGGAGCAGATAGCAGAATGGATTTGTAAACCAGAATCCAACAATATCTTGTTTACAAAAAACACACTTGAAATAGAAGCACACACACACACACACACACACACTTAAAACAAAGGGCATAATGAATTCTGCTTCAGCTGAAGTAAAAAAAGGCAGGGGTAGCAAACACAATGTCAGACAAAGCAAGAAGAAAAAGAGATCTAGTCAAAAGAGATAAACAGGGAAGCTACATTTTGTTAAATGGTACCATAGGCAATAAAACAGCGTCAAAAATTTTGACATCAAGGTTCTTTGATAAAGGCCTCATTTCTATAAATATGTAGAAAATTGAGTAAAACATAAAAAATAAAGGCCATTCCCCAATTGATAAATGGCCACAGGATATGAACAAGCAGTTTTTAGAAGAGGTCAAATCTACCTATATTCGTTTTAAAAATACTCCTAAGTCACTATTAATTGGAGAAATGCAAATTAAAGCCATTCTTTTTTCTCATTTATTAAAGCTTTATTAAAAAGCTCATAACTAAACAAGCAATAGAGAGGATCACACAAGATAAAACACAATTTTGATTCTATAAACTTACGGTTTGTGCATAAATAAATCTAATGTAGTAAAAATTAGGAGGTAAAGAGGTAATGTTAAAATCTTTCTGGCAAGTTTCTCTGATAAAAATCTCATATCCAAGATATATATGGAATTGATTCAAGTTTATTAAACTAAGAGCCATTGCCCAAAATATAGGTTGATCAAAGGATTAAGAACAGGAAAGTTAAAAGGGAATCAATTGAAACTGTCTGCAACAATATGAAAACAATAACAAATGTTGAAGAAAAATGAGAAATGTAAATTAAAGCAATCTTGATGTTCCACCTTATCTCCAGACTGGTAGAGATGATAAAAGATGACAAGTGATGGAAGGGCTTTGTGAAAACTGGCACATTAATGCATTGCTGATTGCAATTTGCAGTTGCAAATTGGTCCAAATATTCTGAAAAACAATTTGCAACTATGCCTTAAAAGTTACTAAACTTCATACCCTTTTACTCATATATACCAGCCCCCGAAGAAATCAGACAAGAGTTAAAGGACTTTTATGTACAAACATGTAAGACAATTCTTTTATTAGTAAGAAAAGATTAGAAACCAAGGTGCTATCCTATGAAGAATGGCTAACCAAATCACACTATGTGAATGCAATAGAAAATTATTGTGTTATAAGAAATTTTGAAAAGGACAGTTTTAGAAGAAACTGGGAAGAACTTTATGAACTGATGCAAAGTAGGTAGAATAATAAAATTTACATAACATTATGTAGAAAAAACAGTTTTTCAATGCTTTAAAATTTTGATTAATTTTGATGACAAACTACTAAGCCAGAAGATTGAAGATGAAACATACTACTCACTTCTTAGCAGAATAGTAGGGAATTTAAAATGCAGAGAAATAAATTGTGCATTATGTACAAGGTGGAAAAATATTTTGTATACATACATATATATGTATATATATATATAAACACACATTTGTGATGAAGTAGGGATTTTTTGGTTTAATGGTGGGAATAGGATAAATTACAAATGATTATAAAAAATTAAAAACATATTAAAAGAAGCATTTTAGGATCATTTTAATGTAAAAAATATGGTTGTAATCTCAACCCTAAGAATACAATAACTGGAAATAATTGAATCATAAGGCTATGTTTTTCAAACAATGGTTCCCATATCTTCTCTTAGAAATGAACTCTGTAATATGTAACTATGACCAAAGCACAATCATACTATGTATACCCTTTAATCAAACAATGCCACATCTAGGTCTATATCCCAAAGAGATTTTTAAAAAGGGGACAAAACTATTTATAGCAGCCCTTTTTGCAGTGGCAAAGAATTGAAAATTAAGGAGATGTCCATCAATTGGGATATGGTTGAATAAGTTGCAGTATATGATAGAATATTATTGTATTATAAAAATGATGAGAAATTAGGAGAGGAAGGAATGGTTTATCTCTTAGGTCAATGGAGAAGGAAAAAATTTATGAACAAACAAGAGACAGACTATGATGAAACTCAAAATAAATAATTTTGATTACATTAAATTAAAAAGGTTTTGCACAGACAAAACCAGTGTAACCAAGATTAGAAGGAAAGCATAAATCTGGGAAACAATTTTTACAGCCAGTATTTCTGATATAGAATTCATTTCTCAAATACATAAAGAACTGAGTCAAATTTATGAGATACAAGTCATTCCCCAGTTGATAAATGATCCGACAATATATGCAGGCAATTTTGAGATGAAGAAAATAAAGTTATCTATAATCTTATGAAAAAATGCTCTCAATCACTATTGATTAGAGAAATGCAAATTATAACTCCAAGGTACCATTTTAAATCTATAAGACTGGTTAATATGAAAAAAAAGGAAAATGACAAATGTTGGAGAAAATTGGAACACTAATGCATTGTTGGCGTGGTTGTGAACTGATCCAACCATTCTAAAGAGCCCTTTGGAACCTTGCCCAAAGGGCTATAAAACTGCATAGCTTTTGATCCAACAATGCCACTACTAGGTCTATATATCAAAGAGATTATAAAAAAGAGAAATGGACCCACATGTACAAAAATATTTATAGCAGTTATATTTGGAATTTGAGGGGATGTCCATCTATTGAGGAATGACTGAATAAGTTGTAGTATATGAATATTATGGAATACTATTGTTCTATAAGGAATGAAGAAGGGGTGCATTTCAGAAAAACCTGGACAGACTTATATGAACTGATGTCAAGTTAGGTGAGCAGAACCAGGAGGACATTGTACACATTAACGATAGCATTATGAGATGATCAACTATGATAGACCTACTAGCTCTTTTCAGCAACACAATGATTCAAGGCAGTTCCAAAAGATTCATGATAAAAAAAAATGCTATCTACGTTTAGAGAAAGAACTATGGATGCTGGATGACAATCAAAATATACTCTTTTCACCTTTTTGTTTTGTTTTCATGGCTTTTCCCTTTTGTTCTGTTTCTTCTTTCACAATATAACTAATGTGGAAATATGCTTAACATTATTACACAGTATAAACTATTTACAAATTGCTTGCTCTCTTGAGGAGTGGGGGAGGGAAGAAAGAGAGAGAAATTTGGAATTCAAAATCTTATAAAAGTAGAATGTTCAAAACTATCTTTGCATGTAATTGTAAAAAATAAAATACTATTAAATAAGGAAAAAAGAAATGATTTCAGGAAAAAAGAAAGCATATTATTTTCACTTTATTTTTTCATTTTTTTCTTTTTGTCTGTTCTTTTACAACATGACAGTTATGGAAATAAGTTTTACGTGGTTATACTTATATAACTTGTATCAAAATGCTTTCCATCTTAGGGAGGGGGAAGGTGAGGAAGAGAAGGGGAAAAATTTGGAACTCAAATAAAAAACATGAATATTAAAATGTGTCTTTACATGTGATTAAAAATAAATGCTATTAAAATAAAATAAATCATATTTTTAAAAAGAAGTGTGGTCTGGAACAATTTTGTTAAACAATTTCAGTATTACAGAGTATCAGTCTAGTTGAAGCCATAGTCCTCTCTGAATGGGGCTCACCTTAATATGGAAGAAAGTCTCTTTAACTAAATAGGCTTGTGGAAGCTTCTTCTGGTTCTTGGCAGAATGTTAGGAGAGGGAAGGGTGATAGGGATGGTCACTAAAATGTGGGGTTCAGTCTAGGCTCTAGAGCAATAGGGAGTCTTGACCACAAGATTTTCCAGGTTTTTCAACTTTAGTAGTACTATCAAGGGCCATCATTGTTATATAGTCTGCTCCTGTAGTATCTTTCTCTCAGGAGGGGAGGATCTGGGCCTGAAGGGAAGACAAGATGATATGTGTGGCCATGAGAATGCAGTCAATATCAATTCAACTTTATCAATATCAATATCAATCAACTTTGCCAGCTTCTTCCAACTATAGTAGTACCATCCAGGACTAGGATTCTTATAGTCTTAACAGAGGAGGAGCTAGGAATTTTCACACAAGGCTGGGTCTGGCCTAGTCAGCGAAGGTTCTCCATTAGTTTGGTTGAGTCAAAGCTGTCTCCTCTGAAAGCTTTTCTTACAGATGACCCTCAAAATCTGCTACCTCTTGAAGTGACAGGGGACATTGATATTAAAATAGTTATATTTGGGGCGGCTAGGTGGCGCAGTGAGTAAAGCGTCGGCCCTGGAGTCAGAAGGACTTGAGTTAGGATCAGGCCTCAGACACTCAACACACACAAACAAAAACCTAGCCATGTGACCTTGGGCAAGTTACTTAACCCCAACTGCCCTCCAAAAAGCAAAAAAAAAAAAAGTTCTATTCTCCAATGCTCTTGAGTCATGCTTTCTCTCTTGAAAGAAGGGTTGAGAAGGGGATTTCAGGATGGGAAGTTTGAAACACACTTCAAATTTGAAGATCCAGTTGATGTCTCATTGGTCTTGGGGGATCAAAGTTGTAACAGCTCTAGTTGCCTTCCAAGATCTCAGTCACCACAAAGATTCCCTCTGGTGATTTCTCAGGCTGCTGAATGAGAACTATTTAAATGAATTGGTCACTGGTGGCTACTGTTTAACTTGTTAATCTGAAAGATCCACACACTAGGCTGACCTCACAAGACCAGAGGATTGTGGTAGAAGGGAATCAAGGCCTCAAAAGACCCTCAGACCATGGTGGGGGGAGGGGGGAAATCAGGGCCCTGAGGGCCTGATAACAAGGATAAGGGGTTATGAATGGTCTAGGACCAATCTATCTCCTGTGGCATTTTGAAGGCTTGTGAAAATTAAAACAATCCTGTGATATCACCTCACACCCCTCAGAAATGACAAATGCTAGAGGGAATGAGGGAAAATAAGTACATTAAGGAACTCTTAGTGGAATAGAGAATTGATTTAATATTCTGGAGAACAATTTAAAAATATGCCTAAATGGCTATAAAACTGAGAATCTTTGACCTAGCAATATCACTACTACCTCTGTATCCCAAAGAGATAAAAAAAAGGAAAAAAGACCTATCTGTACAAAAATGTTTATAGAAGCTCTTTTTGTATTGGCAAATAATTGGAAATTGAGAGGATGGGGAATCAACTGGGAAATGGTTGAACAAGTTGTGGCATATGATTGTGATAGATTAGTATTGTGCTATGAGAAATGATGAAGGGTGTAATTTAAGAAAAAAAAACTGACAAGATCAACGTCAAAAAATGCAAAGTGAAGTGAAAAGAACTGGGAGATACTTGTGCACACTAATAGCAATACAATGCAAATCAACTGTAGAAAGACTTGGTTAGAGGGGCAGCTAGGTGGCGCAATGAGTAGAGCGCCAGCCCTGGAGTCAGAAGGACCTGAATTCGGATCTGGCCTCAGACACTTAACGCACACACAAACAAGAAAACCTAGCTGTGTGACCTTGGGCAAGTTACTTAACCCCAATTGCCCTCCAAAAAGCAAAAAAAAAAAAAAAAAGAAAGACTTGGTTACTCTGATCAATTCAATGATCCAAGACAATTTCAAAGGACTCAAATTGAAAAAATGCTATCCACATCCAAAGAGAGAGAACTGATGAATTCTGAGTACAAATTGAAGTATAATTTTATAGCTTTTTGTTGTTGTTGTTGCCTTTTTGCAATGTAGCAGTTATGGAAATGTGTTTGATAAATTTATTTTTTAAAAACATTCATCTTTTTAAAAATGTCTGGCTAGGATCAAATTTTCAGTGCATGTCACCTTGGGATACATACTGAGTTCCTTAATCTTTTGCATACAATATCTGTCTTGTGGTTTCTATAGGTACAAAAGAGTACTGGGTTATTTTAAGTTGTTTTGCATTTGAAAGTTATTGTTTTGCTCACTTGCAGAATTTGTTATCATTTGGAATTGTTAAATTGAACCAGAATGTATATTGGAGTTTTTAGGGGAGGATTTTTTTTTGCCTAGAGATGAACTATGGATTCTTTCAATTGGCATATTTCTGTCTTCAAAGTTCTCACTGCTTTTCTTATCATACTTTTATCATATTGTTCAGGTTTTTTGAGTTGTCATGTTCTTCTGAGAACTCTATGATCCTTAAACTGTTTCTGTGCATTTTTTCTAGAATACTTTTTTGCTTTTATAGAGATCATGCTTTCTTTTAACATTATTGCTTTTTCCTTCTTTTCTTCTAGATTGTCCTTTATTTCGATGTATTTGCACTCTCAGTCAGTGCTTTCTTTTCTTTCCTTGGTAAAGTTTGCTAGCATTGATTTGAGTTTTTCTGTTCTACTAATTATATCTTCTTTGAAGGCTACAAATTCTCCTTCACAGTTCTTATTTCTTTTTTAAAGCATTCAGAAAGATCCTGTAGTGGTTCCATGTTTTCTTGTGATCTTCTGCTTCATCAGGTATTGATTTATTTGCCCTTATTTTTTTAATATTTATTCATATGTGCCTGGGTTCATTTAGCTTATCTAGAGGTCAGATTCCTTCTTTTAATATCCCTTCCCTGTAGATTATCTGTCTGTGTTCAAAGTCTTTTATTGAATCTTGTTTTCTCTTCTAAAATCTTTGGTAATTGCAGTACTTTTTCCTCATATTCCCCTCTTGCTCATTTTCTGATTTCTCCTTTGATGGTAATTATTCCAGGGGCTGGATCTGAAAGTTCTCAGCCTCTTCCCATACTAGGCAATTCATATTTTATTCACTTCAGTCTGTGTTCAAAGTACCCTCTTGGATGACAGAACTGGTCAGATCTAGATGCCAGTATCATTTCCCTGAGAATTATTGGAGAACCAAGTATGTGTATACATATCCTGCCCCAGTCCCCTTTGTTCTTCAGCTCTCTAGCTAAGCTTTGTTACAGCACAAAAACATTGCCATAATGTTTGCCTAACCATCACAAGTTTCTGCATTGCCTGAAGGCTGACTTGTGTAGCCCTACCAGAGAATACTAGCAGTTGGCAGAAGAGGTGTTAAGTAATGCTTTTAGGAGTTATGATTTAGATTTCTCTGCTATTAGTTATTGGTTTGTTAACTTGTTAGAGTTGTGTTTTATACAGGTTTGAGAGGTTGTGAATTTTGGAGGATGTGTCTATTCTTCCATCTTGTTGATCACATGACACCAGACATGGGTTAACTTATGTTTTCTGACGTCAGGACTAAAGATCTTTTCACTGTATCAGGAGTCAATTCAAGCCACAGAATGAAAAAAAATTCAATTTTGAGGCAGAGGACATGTGCTCAAATTTTTACTCAACTAATGTGACATTTTCCAAGTTATATTGACTTGTACTTCTCTGAATATCAGTCTCACTGTATGTATGGCAGGAAGTGGGATGGATGGCAGATTCTATGAGTTATAAGGTTCCTTCTGGTTTTAAATCCTAGGATACAGAGTTTGTACTAAATAAACCATGTATTTTTTTATATATGGATCAACTAAGGCTCACAGAAAAGCAGTGTCATGCCCAATGTCACATAGTAGTTAGGCAACTTTGTCTTAATAGTCCTGATAGCATTAGCATGGTCTTATACACATAGTAAGTGCTGACATATTTGTTGAATTAATGAAAACATGAATCTTTTCGTGGTTGTGGGAAAGGAACGAAGCAGTTTCCTAATGTACATATTTGTCTGATAAATAAACTAAACATGTATTAATCTCTAGTTGATACTTTTTCTCTGTCCACAAATTATTACATATTTACTCATGTGTTTAAATTCTATATCTTCAGGGGGAAATCAAGTTTCTTGTGTTTGTCTCTATACTGACCCCCTCCCCCAACCTCACATAGTGCCTTGAGTGAATGATATCTAAATGGATGAATTAATGACTAACGCTTAAGCTAATTTTCTCTTATTACCCCTTATACACTATTTGTTCCTTCATTTCTAAAAATGAGACCACATGCTCATAGAAAAGATCAGAAAACTCTTATCCCTTAGTCTTTAGACAGTAATAACTGGGATTTAATGACTTGCTGCTGAATGTGTTCAGATTCCTCTCAACATCCACAACATTTGCAAGGTGAAATCTCACTGTATGAGAAACAAAGCATGCATTTCTACATTGATGGGACCTTCTCCTCTAGATCAGGGATTGCCTTCTTCCCAAACCTGGGCTCATTTTTTCTTTTTCCTATGAGACACTCTTCAATACCAGACACAATTAAGTGAAAACATTGATTTAGAAAACTAAATAAACCAAACAACTGAATAAGCTTGAGAAAAGCTGAATAAGGAATGGCAAGTGCTTTAGCAGAATAACAATGAGGACTATATGGTATAGCTAATGGCCATTCACAGTCTGAAAATTAGAAGCTTATAAAAATCTGCATACTATCCTGATGTTTTGTTTACTTAATCAATCGTGTATCTGCTTGGCTTTTTGGGAGAGATAGCCATTTTTACCTCTCCCACTCTTCCCCTAGCTTTGACCAGGCACAGAAGAATCCATCTTGTCTTAAAGCCTTTTCCCTGTGTTGTCTGTGGTCATTTGCTTCAACCCAAAAGAAATCACCTGCTCTTTTTCTCCCCTCCCAGGAACCTGAGCATTGGCCAGGGCAAGCTTAATAAGAAAGGCACAGAGGCAGAAGTCATTATTACCAGTGTGTGCCTGTCTCATCTCTGGATTTTAACCTGACTTCCACATTTGATTCCTGAATTCTGCCTCAGAAATCCATTACAGCAACGGGGAAGGAGCCCAGAGGCCCTATTCCCTGTCTTTCCTTCAGCTCTTGACCTTTGAAAAGTAACTCCTGTTTTCTGGCCCTTACCTGCAAAATAAAGAATTTGGTCTAGATCAAAAGGTGTCAAACATGGTATTATTTTTTTTATTAAATTGTTTATTTTTAGTTTTAACATTCATTTCCATCAGTTTTAAATTTTCTCTCTCTCCCTCCCTCCTCAAGACTGCTTGCAATCTGATATGATACATATACATTCTTATTAAACACATTTTCACATTACTCATCAAACATGGTATTCTCAGGCCATTATAGCTGCAACTCTCTCAAGTCTGGCCCAAACCAGATTAAAACGTAATTGGTACATATTTGACAAAATAAATTTTAAAATTAACAAAAGTGATATAGTAATATAGCATAAAGTAACATGCAGTTCTTTCGGTATTCCTGTGGAATCATTATTTTATTTATTTAGTTAGTTTTTGCTTTATTGGAGGGCAATTGGGGTTAAGTAACTTGCCCAAGGTCACACGGCTAGGTTTTTGTTTGTGTGTGAGTTAAGTGTCTGAGGCTGGATCTGAACTCAGGTCCTTCTGACTCCAGGGCCAATACTCTACTCACTGCACCACCTAGCCGTTCCGGAATCATTATTTATGCTTTAGTCCCTCCTCCCGCCATTCAGATTTGACACCACTAGTCTAGATGATTTATAAGACTTCTTCTGGCTCCAAAAAAGAATAATATATGATTCCATAAGACTTAATTGCTTTTGAAATTAGAGATAATCACTGAATCTGTGATTTCATAGCTAGAGGGAAATCTTAGATAATAAAATCCCCTTTACCATTGAAAGATAGGACCTTCTTTACATAGTTTTAGAACGTTGCTTAGGGCATTGAAAGGTTAAATGACTTTTCCAGAGTCAAATAGTCAGTATCTTCAAAGATGGAACTTGCTCCATAACTGTCACTAAACATCCTCTCCTTTGAACTTTAAGATTTTCAATTATACCACCCTCTCTGGATCCTTATTACTGATATCTACCTCAGTTCAGAGTATACCACAAGTATTAAAGGTTTCCTTGAAAACATTAAAAGACATCATGTTGATGATGTCCAAGTTCCTGACCTTTCAATTCCTTCATCTCATTAATTCCTATAACCTTCATCTTGACTTTGCGTCTGCCATTCACACAGATATAGTTACACATTAGAACTCAACATCACTCAAAACTGATCAGCTACTAAGATACTGGACTTTAAACTTTCCACTTCTTTTTTCTTATCACAATATCTTTTTCTTTCTCATCTTCTACCTCCTCATTTCCCTTGTTTAACTGTTTTTGATCATCAGTGTAATTTCTGGTCCTTCCATTCATCACTACTTTTGCATAATGATCCTGGTTACATTTGAGTCAAATAGTTCAAGAATACTCCACCTCTGTAACCCTTTGTTTTTTACTTTGTAATTCCAAACCTCCCAAAACCTTAATCATTTGCTCTTGCTAATACTCCCATAAAACTATTAAAGGACACAAAGCTGCACTGACAGGATTATATATATATATATATATATAGTTTTCCTGGACCCCTAGTGCTGTCTAATAATCCTTATTCACCTTTAATGCTTCCCAATAACATTCCTAATAATATTTTTAAACATCCTCCTCTCTCCTTAATCCCCCACTACTACCTCTTCCTATTTTCTCTCAGCAGATGACCTTACCTCCTCTTTTCCTGAGAAGATTGGAGCTATCTATCATGAGCTCTGACAACTCCACTCCTCTGCAGTTCAAAACTTGTTCCTTCCATCCATCTCTGTCTTTTCCAATCCTATTCTCCTTCCCTCCAGATTCATAGTATAAGATGATCCTTTTCCTTTCCAAAGCTGTGCCATCAAATACTTAATTCTATCCTCTCATACCTTGTCTACTCCCATCTCTCACTTTTAAATTCTCCATCTCTCCTGATTCCCATCCCCTCTGCTCTATGAACCTCTACATTGGAAAATACTTTTCTTTGATTCAATTATTTCCCAGATTATTGCTTCAAATCTCTTTCCTTCACTGTTAAAATTTTAGGAAAATTAGATTACACTTGCTCCCTCTATTTCCTTATTCCCTGCTCAGTTCCTTGTGGTCAGCCTTCCTTCATCTATATTATATAGCAATTGCTTTTTGCGAGGTCACCACTGGCCTTCCAAATATAAAGTTTAGTGACCTCTTCTTAGTCCTAAACTTCCTTAATCTTCTAATAGCATTTGACATTGATAATTACTGTCTTGGATTTTTTTTTCATTGATGTTGCCATTCCCTGACTCTCAACTTACCTCTCTGACTGATGCTTCTTACAGTTCTTTACTGATTTCTCTTCTCAAATGAAGAAAACAACTGTTTTCCTCAATCTGACAGCTTGGAAAGGTAAAGCCTGAAATGTCTTTGAAAAATAACGTTTACTCAAATTTCACTCTGATGGATATGTTTGTGGTCAAGACAGATTATGAAGGACAAGCCATAAAGCTGCTAGAATTGATGAAGATTATTCTTACTCTTAATTGGAATGATTTCTCCTCCATCTGGTTCCTAATTGTGAATTTTCCTTTAGAATCTATTCTCTGTGCTCTCTCTCCCCCTTTGTGATCAGCCAATCAAAAAGCATTTATTAATTACCTGCTGAGCATCAAACATCGAAGAATTTCATCTGTTTCCATATATTTAATTATCACCTCTGCAGATCACTTGTAATCACAGAGTTTAAAGAATATCTAAGTTAAGCTTCTTTACCAAGTGAAGAACATCTAAGATGGAACTTTAGAAAACATGAAGGGTACTCTTTATTTTTATTCCCTATTAAACTTTAATGAAATTCATTTAAAACATTAATAAACATTTGTTAAATAGATTATTAAATAAACAAATATAATAAATATTAATAAACATTAATCATTAAAATACAAGACACTGTTATTTATACAATTCAATCACAAAAATATTTTTCAATGACCAGCTATAGGAATTATGCTAGGAGAGAGAGATACCAGAGCAAAAACAAAAGAAAGCCCTTCCCTCAAGGAGTTTACATTCTACTGGAGGATACAACGTAGTATAGACAGATAAGTAAATACAAGATTATATAAGGAGTGGGGGAGCACTGATATCATCAAGGACAAGAAAGGGTTCTCATAGGACCCAGAATACTGAGCTGAACCTTAAAGGAACTAAGAGAAAGAGTTGAAGTACATTCCAGGCATGGGAAACATTTTGTGCAAAGGTCTAGAGTCAGGAGATGGAATTTTTGGGGAATTGCAGGTAGATGAATTTAGTATGTGTACATGCATACATACATATATGCATACATGTACACATCTGCACATATAATCACACAACCACCCACATATCACTATTCTTCACATGACTTGACTATAGGACCCCTTGCTACTTTTCCACTTGGGTGTGCTATAATATCTCATCAACTACCCAGTGACTTATATTTGAAATAACTGGGATTTGATAAAAAAACAAAATAAAAACAAAAACAAAAACATTTTTCCCCAGATTTCCTCACTTTTTCCAATCCTGAATGCATCAAAAGAATGAAAAACATGGGGCCTATATAGTCTCAGGGGCTAAAATGAAAGTTTCCAGAAGCATCATGCTCTGCCCTGTTTTAGGGGGGCATTTAAAAATAAGGCAGTACTTGCTTTAGAGCAGACGTGCCAAATATGGCAGAGAATAACACAGAATGGACAATGAACTTGACATATGGTATATGGTAGGTTTTGTCTTGACTTTTAAATAGGAAATACACCTCTGCACCCATATAACTTCCTTTGCTCATTGGGATAGTTTCCTTTATTGAGCTTGTATCCTTAGTAACTGTCATGGTTCCTGGCACAAAGAAGGTACTTCAATAAATGCTTATTGATTGATTAAACATCAATGATTTGGAATTGGAAACTTTTCAGTTGACTGTGGCTTTCTGGATGAGGACCATGATGGAGAATGCCTAGAAGAGAAGGTACACACAACATGCCTACAACACAATATGGCCACTGAGAGTTCAGAATGAGATTCTGGAAACCCTGGATTCAGGGCTAGACCATGATGATGTACAAGAGATTCCTTGCTCACCATGCGTCTCCAATATTCAGTCAGGAAGAAACTTCTGTCCTTACAGCAGTTGGAAAATAAGACTCAATCTTTTCATACAGTGAATCTAGTTCATTCTTTTCTTTGTAACTGCAATATTGGAGAAATTTCTGATAAACCTCTTCTACAAATAGTCTCTGAACACATTTGTTCCCTTGGAAGAAGTGAAGATGAGACTGGGTGCCATCTAGGAGTTTTCTTTTGTATCTTTTAACTTTTTATTCCATTCAATAGGTTTATTTTATTTTTTAATATACAGGAATTTAGAAACAAATTATAATACTAATGGCCCCAGAACAGTTATTTTTAAGCTATGAAAAAATTTATGAAAACTGTCTCATTTTCAATCTTAGATTTGAGGAGATGAGATAGAATCTGGTAGCACTGTGTAGTTTATGTATAGATTATAATCAGAATAGCTATTTCATCCCTGTGCCAAAAAGTATGCGAGCCTGTTCTGCTTATCTACCTAGCTGTGCTCAATGGCAAGATAAGGACCAGTTGAATTTATCAAGAAGAACACATCATAGGGTTCCATAAAACCTTGTACTGAGATCCTCTACCAATGATGCCAAATCATACAAATGACACATACATGGATTTTACAAACAAAGATGGCACTTAATTAAAACAGATGACAAGAAATTGCCTAAAGTAATAAACATTTTCTGCACCCATGCACAGAAAGTTACCAACTTCCAGGGATTGTAATATCAACTGCAGAATTCAAATGCAATGGAAGTGTTTTATCAAGTTCTTCTTTTATCCCTCTCCTTCCCACAGCATAGTGTCAGGACTTAAACAGTTCAGACTCACAATTGCCATGGATCGAAGGCTGGCTGGTCATAGTTTGTGTTTCTTTCCCTCCATTTTCTGTGGAATAGGCTAGCTCCTTATGGCCACTGAAAGATCTTGCTGCTACTTTAACTCTCTCTAGACCCTCTCTACTATGATGTTCTCTTCCTCTTCCAAATCCATGAGTGCCAATTGCAGATCACTGCTTCAAGCAGTCATTTGACCATTCTTTCAGATTTCCTTTGAGTGCTTCTTTCTTCTATCATGAAGCTGCTTCCTCCTTAGAGGCATCTGGTGAAAGAGTGGATAAAGCCCTGGGCTTGTCATCAGGAAGACCTGAGTTCAAACTGAACTCCACTAGATGTCTGACCTTAGGTAAATCACTTAGCCTCTATTTTCTTCAGTTTCCTCAGTTATAAAGTAGGAATAATAATAGCACCCACCTCACATGGTTTTTGGAAGGATCACATGAGATAATATTTGTAAAAAGTACTTAGCACAGAGCCTGGAACATAGTAGGTACTATACAAATCCTTATTCCCTTCCCTTCCCCTTCCTTACCATTCCCAGCCCACCTATCCTTCTTTTATACACGACAGCTATCTCCACTACAATTCATATTGCCATTCACTTGATGAAATTCTCTATCTGAGAGGGAAGTGCCCCAGGAGTCATGTGTCTGGGAGTTCTCTTCAATGAACTGAGCAACTACTCATTTCAGAACTGTGGGCAAAATGAAACTTCTGGAAAATTTATTGGAGCTGGATTGTGAAGGACTTTAAATGCCAGACTGAGAAGTTTGTATTCCACCCTAGAGACATTGAGGATGGCAACTGACTGAAGATCTGTGAGCAGAGGAGTGACATGGTCAGACCTATGCCTTAGGAAGATTAATTTGGTAGGAGAGAATGTATGTGTTGGAGAAGAGAAAAACAGTAGGGTAAGTCTGAGCAAGGTAGAGCTACTAATTCTTCTGAGATGATGTCAAAGGACTGGAACAGTGGAATGAGCATAATATGGTGGACTGAGAGGAAGGAGATCTAGAGTCTGGCTATAGCCCCAGATTAACTTGATACCTGATTTTGCCCAAGCAACAGTGCTTCTGTACCTCATTTTTCTCATGTATAAAATGAGGGATTTGGCTTAAATGATCTCTAAACTTCATTCTTCCTCTTAAATTCTAGGAATCTAGGGTTTTAAGACCATTTATTTTTAACACTTTCTTTAAACTGTCTCTGCCTTTTTGTGAGACCACATTATTTGCAGCTCCATTTATTTATCGTTGCTGGGCATTAATTGGAGTGTCACCTTTCAGGCAACACAATATTCAACTTCTAAAATTATGGGCTTTGGAAATTAGCTATGGTAGTTAGCATTTAATATCCTCCTCTTTTGCTGCGCAATTAGCTCGCGCTAATGCAATGTAATCACTTTGCCGCATTTCTAGAAAATCATAGTGGTAGACAAGATTTGAAATGAAGTTACATTCCTTGAACTTTTCCTTAAGTTAATTTAAAATGCCAGCAGGGCACCCACTGCTGTGAAAATTAATGAATGAGCCATGGCAGTCTGTCTCACTTTTGTGTTTGAGTGATTTCACGTGCAGAGAACATATGTGACAAACAAAATATACCCCACACCAGAGAAACAAGAATCTATCTGCTGTTTGGCTAAACATTCAGGCCAACACTTCCTTATCCTCTCCAGAAGAATATTACTCTGATCCCTTCTCAAATTTAGCAAGGGATTGGCTTATGTCTCTGGACACTGGAGAGCATTCATCTTTTTTCCTGGGAAACGCTTTTTATTTCTCTTGATGCTCGGTGAGCATTTGGCATTTTGCTAACATTCTAATTTGCAGTTTTTCTGTTTCAGGAGCCCACGTCTGTTCTCTACCACCAAACTGCCATGCCCTCAAATCATTTTGGTGATGACAGAAAGATGCCATGCCACCAGACCACAGAAAATAGAGGGAAAACCTCTGGGAACTCAGTAGGCATTGGCTAAACCGAATCTCAATTGTGCTGCCTCACTTTTGCAGACAGTAAAAGGATGCCCAGAGTTATTGCATTTAAAGCCTCCCTGTTGCATTTGAATTCTAGATGTAAAATGTCAAAGGGCATTCAAGATGCCCGATAAGGAAAATGGTATTCCAAATGTTGTCATTTTTCTTTTTAATTAGGGAGTTGCTTTTTGAAAAAACAGAAGTTTTGTTGGTGCTTTTTGCTTGTTTGACACACCTAGTCTCTAAGGCCCTCTCTCAAACTGAGTTCTCCCATGTAACAGCCTCCTCCCACCCCTCAGCACAATTAAGTAAAAATAAATAAATGAATAAAACTGATTCAGTGATCTAATCTGACAATGTACTTCACTTTCTTCCCTTTGGGGGTTAAAAGTTCTAGGGCTTATTTTTTTTTCATCTCTACTGATCAAAGAGAAGAGGATATATGTCATGTCATTGAGTTAAAATGATCACTTCAGACAAAGGAACATTAATTCGGGGAGGCATCTCCTTCTCTTTACCTTTTACAAGAAAGACATCTTCCTTCTTCTCTATTCTCTTCCCTTTTATCCCCTTTTCCTCTTCCTGTCTCTCTCCCTTTTTCTTCTCTTCCTCCTTCTCCTAACTACCTTTGCATCTCCTTTAATAACCTCCCCCCCAACAAATTCAGAGCAAATACTAGGTGAATGGAAACCTTGACTTCTCCAAGATCACATTTGAAGTAATTGATAAAGGCAATATTTGAATTGATATCTTGTGACTGGAAATGTTCTTTTCCCTACAGCTTAGTAAGGAATTTGAATAGAGATGTTGAAGTGAAGGGAGTAGAGCAGAAGAAGTAGACTTTAAGAGATCAGGAGCAAGATAGGGTTATGATAATAGAGAATCAGTGTAGTAGAGAGAAAAGAGCATGGGATTGGAAATTGGATGATCTGGGTTTAAATTCTGATTTTATTATTTACTAACTGTATTATCTTAGGCTAGTCACTTAACAACTCTGGACCTCAGTTTCCTCATCTGTAAAATGGTTGGAGAGAATTGAACTAGATGAACTCCAAAGTCCCTTCTAGCTCTAGATTCTATGATGTCAGAGGGATAGAATGGGGGCAGAATATGAACCTGCAATGAAATTTAATCTGTTACTTGTGTCATTGATTTTTTCACATTCTTCTTAATCTTTTCAGCCATTTATTTTATCCCTCAAACCACCTCTTTAAATTAGGATTTCAAAACTTCCTAACTCAGCTCCTCTAGGAAACCTTCTCCAACTGCTTCTCTTTATGGGGTGGCAGGATATAGATTCAGAATGATGCATGTATTGTCAGACTTGACCAATAGATCAATTTGTTCTAATTAAATCATACTGTGTTAAAAAGAAGGGTTCCTTTGGGTATGTGGACAAAATCATAAGAGGCAGAAATTAAAAATATGTCAGGGAAATATTGAAATTTTATTTTTTTTTTGTATTTTTAGATGAGTGCCCAGTGTTTTTGTCCCTTATGAGTCCCTCAAGGGAAGGAACTAGGACAAAGTTTTCAATATTTTAGGACTCTTTCCCCAGCCCTCATCCCTAGCATGTGCACAGTGCCTAGCCCCGGGCTCTGTATAAAATAGGTACTCAATCAATGTTGCTGTCTGACAAAAAATAATACAAAAAATAAGAATCCATTCCTGTTGCATATATTAGCAGTGTGTAGAAATAGCCACCCTCGTGTAAACGAATATCGAAACCTATATAGAACTGTCATTTTGAGTTTGGAATCTCAGCATACCAATTCAGAGGTTGGTTAAGTTCTCCATCTATGATAATATAATTCTGTCCTTCTGGCCATTTTTAGCAGATTCCAATCACGGGTACCTTCCAGCCAAGCATCTCCATTCCATTCATAATGCTGGCAAAGGAGGAACAAAATTCTACACTTTTCAAAATTGATGCTCATTAGGGAATGGTTACAATGCATAGATTTGCACAGGTCTAACTGGCAATTGCTTCTCTCAGTAAAGTATTAGACATTCTACATGGTACAGTCACTGTTCCCAATCTACTAAAACATGAAGACTAAAAAATTGAAAGCTCTGAAATCCGTGGGAACAAAGCATCAGAAGACATGTTTCCTGATTTTACACAGACATACATACACACATATGCATGTGAGTACGTATACACCTTAGAATCTTTGTATTTTAATGATTTAGGTTAGTTTCAGTTATATATTTTGAATTCCTGAGTATCCATCCTAGTGTAGAATAGATTTTGGTCGAATACTAATGATTTCTTGAGCCATTTCAGTTTTAAAAATTGCATCACAGAATAGTACTCTATAAACTCCATAAAAAAGATATTAAAGAGTGAATTATCTTTCTTCTCTTAGTCAAGTAATGTGAGGCTTTGTGGTTCATATTATAACTCTGCTATCCTTAGGGGACAATTGCCATCTTTCATATTAACCACTAAATTCAGGTTTTCCAACCTCCTAACCCCCCAAACTATTTTTGGTGAGTTCTTTCAGCAGTATATTTCAACTGTCCAAAGTAAAAGGTTCATTTGCTAGAAAATCCACAGATAAAAAGGAATCTAAAGGTAGGGCCCAAGGTTGGGGGCTATAGATGGAAGTCTATACTTTCTGGAGTCTGGAGGATCCAGGGGAATCCTATCAGGAATGATGCTCTGTCAGCTGTGGAAGCAGCATGATTCAGTGGAATGTATGCAGAATTCAGAGTCAGAATAAATGAAGAATAATTTATTAAATGCTTATTTTGTATCAGGAATTGTGTTAAAGGCTAGGGACACACACACACACACACACATACACACACAAAGTAATCCCTTCTCTCAAGGAAATGATGTTTTAATCTGAGGAAACAAGATATATAGATAAGTAATAACCGGGGAAGGGAGCTTTGTTTTGAGGAGTTATAGACATGGTACATTGATGGACAACAATTTAATATGGCTTTTCCAGAAGTAATAAAGACTACTGACTTGTTTACTGTGCCCTGAGAAAAGGCAAGAAGTATGTAAGGTGGGCAAAGGGCTTATTGGGAAGGAAACTACTAAGAACAGCAGGCAGATAGCCTGGGTAGACTGTAGCATGGTATATGAAGGTGAAGTGTGTTTTGGTGTCGACTACCTGGACCTGCTTTCAAATCCTCTGACACTACCTATGAGACCTTTGAAAATTAATGTAACCTCTTTAGATCTTCCTCAGTTTCTACGAATTTAATGTAAGGGATTCAGATTAAAGGAAATGAGAGGTCCCTTCCAAGTTTAAATCTCTGGTCACATGAACCCTGTCAGGAACATGAGGTAGAGATACCTCTTGTTTTGTCATCGCACTTTAGAGTCGTCCAGTGTCTCATCATGGCATGGAGATGAACCTGGGTTCTAAAAAGATGTGTTAAGCAGAGAACAACCTGGCAGCTCATAACAAACAGGAAAAGGTTGGGGGTAGAGGCCCAGTGATGAACTACAGCTACATCTTAATAGGTTTAAATAATGAATTTCATGAAATATTTGTATTATTTGAATTTATACTATTCAAAGTTATATGTAAAATATGGCAATTGGTTCCAGTTCAATGGAAATATGCAGTACAAATTTGAATAATGTGACCACTTCATAAGATTCATAACTCACTAAATGGGATCTAACTCTACATATTCCACCTCTTTCAACTAAGGGATAGTCTATCTTAACTTAGACTTGTTAATCACCAGAAGCTTGGTCACTAGGTGATAAGTTGGTCATTGTTATCATTTTCCTGTAGCAATTATCCTATATTCCCTACTGAGATGTGGAGGGAAATTACCTCTATTGGAAATCTCCATCCCAATTGAATCATATATCATTAAAGTAATGAAATAAAGGTTTTAGCATTTAAATGGCTAAGCATCCACAGTTGCCAAATCTGTTTTTAAAAAGTGCAAACACATCTCACTTTTAATGTGTTAACATTTCTGACTTCCTAACATTTTTCCATCTGTTATTTAAATTGACCCTCAAAATGACCCTGTCAGATAAGTAGAGTAGTTGTAAATCTTTATGCTCAAGAGGTAGAAATGGAGGCCCAAAGAATATAAGTAATGGAATAATATTGTGTTATAAGAAATGATGAAGGGGCAGTTTCAGAGAAATCTGAGATATGTAGGAATTGAAGTAGAGGGAAGTGAACAGAATCAGTGTATTTAATTCCATAAAATAAAAACCATAAAGGACACACAAGATTGAAAGACCCAGGAACTCTGATTGCTATGATGACCAACCATGATTCCACAGGATTTGTGCCACTCACCTCCTTCTAGAGAGGGAAAGGACTGAGTGCAGATTGAAGGGTTTTTTTTTCTTTTTTTTTTCCACAGGGCCAATATGGGAATGTGTTTTCCTTGATTATACATGTTCATAAGGCATTTTCTTTTTCTTTTCTCTGTTAGGGGAGAGGTAAGAGAATGAAAAAGCAGATATTTTTGTTGATCAAAACTGGAATTTAAATTAAAAATAACTACAATAATAATTCAAAATAAGAAGCTACTGATTGGACAGCAAACTCAGTGCTAATAGCTGGGCCCTCATCACCATTGAAAGGGGCATGCTATGGGCGGCTAGGTGGTGCAGTGAGTAGAGCGTCAGCCCTGGAGTCAGAAGGACCTGACTTCAGATCCGGCCTCAGACACTTAGCGCACACACAAACAAAAACCTAGCTGTGTGACCTTGGGCAAGTTACTTAACCCTAATTGCTCTCCAAAAAGCCAAAAAAAAAAAAAAAGAAAGGGGCATGCTAGCAGAAACATTGGCATCA
This sequence comes from Gymnobelideus leadbeateri, assembly GCA_011680675.1. Classification (NCBI taxonomy): domain Eukaryota; kingdom Metazoa; phylum Chordata; class Mammalia; order Diprotodontia; family Petauridae; genus Gymnobelideus; species Gymnobelideus leadbeateri. The sequence continues at coordinate 32,405 of WOXC01011913.1, forward strand.
TTCAAAAAAATCCTCCTGTGGGAGCTCTGGGGTTGCACTTTTCCTGATAACCCACTATGAGAGAATAAAATGCCCAGGCTTCAGGACTGCTTTCCACCTAGAGATGGCTTCGATGCTGAAGGTACATGGGGAAAAGGGTCCTTTTGTCTTGTAGGGAATGAATGCTCTCTATCATCCTATGTGGCCCACCAACAACCTCATCCCTTTCCCTTGATTACTGCTAATGTAGGTGTATCTGTGTTCCTCACTGTGCTACTGGACTGGACTGTGCAGTCATCACTGCTCCTGTTATTCCCCTTGCAATGTTAATAAAGAGTTGTGGTAGTTGGAAGTAATCTGCATTCTGGTGTCCCTTGGAACTAAGGAGACTAGCTAACTTTCTCCCTCCCCTTGGCCAACACTAAGCGAGCGCTTCCCTGCATTTTCCAGTGCTTATAGCCTCCCCATGAGAAGCTTCATGATAAAATAGAGGACTTCACTTGCCTGCTCTACTGGGTTCTCTCCTGGCCCTGCCTCATATATCTATATACATGTATACATAAATTGAATTGTCTCAAGTGCCAAAACTGTTACTTAGAGTTCCAGTACTAATTCTAGAATTTGGAGCTATTTGGGGTGGAATGAAAAGGAAGAGGGACTGTAGAGTGATAGTATTTCTTTAATGAACTCAAAATACTTCCTACTTAAGCTGGCAATAGTGAAATCACCATCTACACTATGGCTATGAGATAGAATGCATCCTTTGGCCAAAGAAATTTTATGCTTAAAATAGGCTGTTGCTACTGCTCTTTTACCAATGTGTTTCCTTGATTCTCAGAAAGGATTAGACAAAAGAGGGTAGATAGTCAATGGAATTCATTCCTACTATTAGAAATAGAAGTCATAAATGTTAGAAGTGAATGTCTATAAGTGAATTTTGTGGAGAGATGTAGAGACCACAATCGGGGATGCTGGTGAATGTTTTACACTCAGCTCTCTGAAAACACATGATACCTTTAAAATTTTGATCTTCCTTATTAACTTTTCCTTCATTACTATCTTAAGTCGAAATTATTACCAGAATAGTACGTCAAGCCCTGATTTGTAGGTTTGCCTATTTCAGAGGTGTAAATGCTCACTCTGAAAATTTAACAATAAGTTCTTGGTTTGAGCTGGCTCTGGCATATTACTGCCACAGCCCTTCAAGTAATCAGAGTGCACAATGTCAGGGATTCTTTCCAGAAACTGGATAACACATATGGATCCAGATACATCCTGAGTCATGGTTAAGTTAAAGAGTTTCATTTTGGATAAAAAAGGGATTTATATATGTAACTTCAGCTCTGCCCTCCCTCTGAAGGTCTGGCTAATCATGAATTTCCATTTTGATAAAAGTCCTACTTCCCAGTCAACCATGTCCCTGACTTTCTGGTGCCATAACCCAGAACTGTTAAATATGATAATGTGATCTGAATAGCATTGTAGTCAAATGACGGTACAATTTTGGAAACATCTTTGTTTCTCTTTCTAAAATCTCTCCCCTACCTCTAGGGAGATACCTTACCATTTGCCTGACATTTATTCCTTTGGCTTAAGATTTTTGTTGTTCTTATTTTGGTTTTGGACTGGACTTATGATTTAATTGGTATAGAAAACTACCAAGGTCCGTTAGTACCTGCTCTACAGTTATAATCTCAGAGGATTTTCTGGGTGTATTGAGAAGTGAAATGGGTTGACCAGGATGACCTAGTCAATATACTCCCAAGGCAGAGCTTGAATCCTTACTTGAAGCCAGTTCTTTATCCACAGACTCTAAGACTTCTTATAACATGTTAAAAGTCAAAGGCCTAATTATTAAAACTCTTCTCAGGGACTTCATAGACTTCTCATAGGCTTCTTCAGCATATATATCATACGTTTGGTGAACTCAGAATATTTTAATTTTGGCAATAATGTGTCTAGGCAGAATATACCTAATAGTTCACACCTTCCTGGTCCTTTCCTTGAAAACTGGAGGATAAAATGATTAAGCACACAATTAAAATATTTATTGACCAGAATGAAGAAATTTTACCTTACAGATAATTGTTCATCAAAATGAGAATTAGCTCTATAAAATGACTGATTTTTATTAAGAACAGAGCTTTAACAAATTCTGGTAGAAAATCATACATCATAATTCTAAGTTCATTGATTTAGAACTGAGAGAGACATTTGAGACCCTTCAGTTTTATTCCCTTATTTTTGAAATAAAGAAATAGATAATCAAAGAATTTGAAGTGACTTGCTGAGTGTCACACAACTAATAAACATCCTAAGCAGGTTCTGAACCTAAATCTTCTTGACCCTAGGGTCTGGGCTTTCATTCACTATGGCATATTGCCTCAGTGGCAGAAAAAGTTATATACACAGAAAAGAGATACACAAGGCTAAGGTTCATGAAAGAGTGAAGACAGACACAAAGATGTAGCATACTTGGGACAACAGCAGTGGAGGCTGCAAAGCATAGTATATATATGGCTAATAGTTATGGGACGATTGCACAGGGTAATACAGATACTATTCCCTGGGTTGCATCAGACCACTGTTGTATCAGATAGAGAAGGATAAAATGTGTTAGCCACTTGAGCCTCTCAAAGGACACAAGATTGTCTTTTGAGTTCCTCTCTAAGTTAGAGAGAGGAAAACAAAAACAAATGAGAAAATGACCCCTCCTCAAAAGAAAACACAACTACAATAGAAAACAAGAGCCTACTTCTTTCTAGTTTTTTCTCTCCACTTTTCAATTCTAAGTATTCTTTTCAGTACATATGTATTTTGTATAGACTGGAAAATTCATGGAGATTTCATTGATAGTCCTTACATTGTCATAGTAAGAATGTATAAGAGTTCTTTGTTCCAGGATATATCTACCTAAGTCTTACCTTGAAAACAAACACAAGTTAGAAAGCTACACAAAGCATTACTGTAGAGCACTTAAATATCTTCTTCAAGGACCATTATAATTTACTGTGGAAGGTGGGGAGAGGATTTTGGTTTTCATTCCTGTTTCTTTTCTTTTCTTTTTTAGTCTGGAGAGAACACTTGTGAGAGCCCACAGTTGATTATACTTTGTCAAGTTTTTGATCTGAAAATTACAGACTGACCTTGAATAGTTTTTCTGGGCAGTACTGCATTGTGGTACTGTTTTAATTCAGGGTAAAGTTTGCTAATCCGTGTAAAATATCTTCGTTTTGATCAAGGAGCATAACTAAGGAATATTCATTCCCATTATAACCAGTCCTTCCTGTTCACTCACTGCTCCTAACTATCTACCTGTATTTATTGATTCAAATGCAGCATACAGAACCATTATTATTGTTTTAACATCTTTGGCATCTGGTAACCCTCCCCTACCAAAGCCTCAATGTCAATCAGTTAAATATACTTTCTTCAAGAACAGTTTTTGGCAAAATGGAAAAGAAAGAAAGCAAACAGCTCCTAGTATAGGACTAAAGAGGATAGGCAAGGTATAAGAAAGAGAGAAGTAAGACATGGGGAAGGAAGGGCACTGAGGGGGAAAATGATGCTAAAGGGGCAGAATTACTGTGCACCAAGCAAATGTGAACTACTTCACCAATTGGCATATAGAAGGAAATAGTCTTCACGTCTATGAAGACCCTTTAGAAAATTGTCTGCATAAAAAGGCTAGGCAATTTGTTTAAAGTCACATTGCCATTTAGTGACAGGTTTCCTGACTCACAATATTTTCTTTTCTATACCCAGTGATGTTGAAGGATTTGAAAATCCTAAGTTTGGTTGTTTCAAATTCATTTGTTCAAAGAAAAGTATTGTTTGAATAGCTCCTGTATCTCTATGCATCCTTTATGGTCACTTTTCTTGTGTCTAGCCAGGAAGCATCACAAACACATTTCTGAGAGTAGCAGTAAGAGACCTAGACTTTAAATTAAGTGTACCACATATCAATTATTTACAAATGCTAACTAACAGCTGTACCTCAGAGAAGGCTTCAGTAAGCTCTCCCAAAAAGGTGGCCATTTTTCTATGAACTGACTGTAGATATTTTTCATCTTAAATCACTTTTAAATAGATTGCACAATGAAAGAAAAATGAATGTCCTCATGTTTTCTGGGAAATGCTGCTAGACAAATTAGTAACTGGCAGTGACAAGATATGATGTTATATTTGTCTATGGTTGCAAAGGTATATGGGAGGACATAATAGACTGGGCTACTATATATATATATGTACATATATACATATATACCTTCATATATGTCTGCTGTATGAACACTAATGATGAATGCTTTCTGAAACAAAACATTCATGTCATTCCATTCAAATATTCTCTTAAATGCCTTCAGCTTATTTTTTTTCGTTAACTGAAGGTCTCAGAGTGGTGGCTGTGACTTTGTTGGGTTAATGATAGTGGAACATGAAAAAATAAACCAATCTTTGAGCAGATGAAAAGATGGGAGCCTGAAAGATAAAACTGTGGATGAACAATCATTTCTGATAACACATCTACCCTGGAAAGCTAAAAAAAATGTTTCATTTTTTTTCCAAAAAAATTGGCTTTTAAAAAATCATTCTTTTTTTCTTTTCGTTTTTCTGATCTATGCAGAGCTCACTCCCCAAGGGAAAGTTTAGTTCAATCTTTCATATACCAGGCTTTCATGAAAAAAATATATGAGAGGTTTCACTTCAACTTTGGGGGCAACCAAGTTCCCTCATTATCATGCCAGCATGTTCCCAGGGGTGGGTGGGTTGAAGTGCATCTTGGTTCAAGAGACTTTTCAAACCAGCCTTGCTTCAAAAGTGGCGGTGATCTCCATAGGAACCTATTGCCTTCCCCCATCATTGCCTTGCTATGGTTAGCAAGGGCAGAATAAAGGACGAATCATAACAGACTAGAACAGTTTTTCAGAATGTGAGTTTCTATGGGATGGAGAAACTGTTCTTTAAAAAACCCCCCCACCAAACAACCCCACAAAACCACACCCCCAACACAACCACACACAAACAAAAACCACCACCCAAACAACCCCAACCCCCAAAAAAAACAAAAAAAAAAAAAAATCTCTTGCCTCTCATGAGCTTTCCAAAGAAAAATACCATTAGCAAATAACCTAACCACAGAGCTGGCTGCTGGGATGGTGGAAGAAGAGATGTCAAACTGACAAGTTAATGTGATGTTTAGCACTCTGATTTATAGTATAATTGTTCCTCTGACCTTGAAAATGTAGAAATGAAGAAAGGATGGCTTTATTTGCTAACAGAAGACACTTACCAGAGGACTAGGTTCTTTTTGAAGACAAACACACTGGATTTGAAAAAAAAAAAAGATTCAGAGAAACCCAGTGGATAGGTTCCAATTATGTTTCTTTAACTAGATTGGAAACTATTTGAGGGCAGGAAAAGTAGGATTCTGGGATATATTAGATATAGTCCCTGCTCCTCACCTTAAAGTCTAGTAGAAAGGACAGTCTATACACACTGTACGAAAAGATAGTGATGGATATGAGGCAGCATGTGATAAGTGCTATATGAGAGGCAGCAACATAGAATAATAGGTAGAAAGCTGGCCTTGTAACCAGAAAGACTTGGGTTCATGCTTTGCTTCTGACACATGCTAGTTGTATGACTTTTGGCAGATCTCTTAGCCTTTCAGTGATATAAAATTGTAGTCAATTCTTCAAAATTACAAGAGTAACAGTTCTTGGTTCTGTTCACTTTATTCTGCATTAGTTCATAAACATCTTCCAAAGTTTCTTTGACAACCATTCCCTTTATAATTTCTTACAGCACAATATTCCATCACATTTATATCTCATAACTTGTCTAGTCATTCATCACTTATGTATATCTCTTCAATTTCCAATTCTTTGCCATCTCAGAGAGACTTTTTTCCTGTATCCTTGGCTAGAGTTTGCTTTGCTTAGAAATAAGCTCTTCCTTAGCATATTCTCCCCCTAATTCCCTCTTCTCTCCTTTCTCTCATATTTCCCCATTGAGTAAACATATTTCTTTACCCACACTCTGAATGTGTATATCCTTCCTTCCTTTGACCAGTCCAAATGAGACTGAGGTTCAAGTGTCAGCCACTTTCCACTACCCTCTCTTCCTTTGTATAAATATCTATTGGCATACTTTTTTATTTTGTGGGATAATTTTCCCTAATCTTCCTTTCTCTTCCCCTCTTGGTATATTAATTTTTCCTCTCTTTCTATTCTTCTCTTAAAACCATCAAGATATAAAAGAACATTCCCATGGATTATCTATTTAGACTCCCAACATGACCCATGATGATGATATCAGTCTGAAGGAAGATATGTGTCATCTCCCCGTTAAATATAAGTAAGTTATCCTTTTTTAGTCCTTTATGATTATTCATTAATGTTGTCATTTTTTATATTTTTCTTAATACCTATTTTTGAACTTCAAAGTTTCTATGCATGACCTTTTCATCAGGAATGCTTGGAAGTTCATTATTTCATTTGGTTCTCAGTTATATTTTTAGTCTCCTCTGACCCTTTGTGACCTCATTTGGGGTTTTCTTGGCAAATATACTTGAGTAGTTTGCCATTTCCTTTTCCAGATCATTTTACAGATGAGGAAACTGAGGCAAATAGGACAACTAGTAAGTGTTTGAGTCCAGATTTGAACTTAGGAAAAATGATTCTTCCTGACTTCAGGGCCATGCTCTATCCACTGCACCACCTTGCTCCCTTTTGAAGTTTCATTATTTCCCCTCTAAGATTATATTAAATTTTTCTGAGCAAGTTAATTTTGCCTGTAAACCTATTACCTTTGTCCTGTGGAATATCATATTCCAAACTTTCTACTACTTTGTGGTTTTGGCCACTAAATCATGTGTGATACTGACTGAGGCTCCTCAGTACTCAAACTCTTTCATTCTGCTTACAATATTTTTTCTTTGACTGAAACATCTAGAATTTGACTATGATATTACTGGGACTTTTCATTTGGAAATTTCTTTTAATGTGACCTAGTCATGTCTTTATATTTTTTAGACCCAAGATATGTTGTTTTATAATGACAAGCATAAGTAAGCACAAATGAATTCCATTGGTATAGACTGTTGGCATGCTACTCTGCAATATGTCAATAAAATATTCCCTTTCCCCCCAGCCTTTCTCCCCACCCAGGAAAATGAATGATTATTCATTGCATGATGATACCATTAGATATGAACCTTAGGTATGAACATTGGTTCATGAAAAATTGGCTCCCAAACAGGCTGCATTACGACCAGCAGCCTCTGCACCCAAAGTCATTTTTTGGCTACTTTCCAGATACAAGTTTCTTTTCATCAGATTTCATAGCAGCACAAGTGTGGATGCCATATATGTACTATCCTTTGCTCACATCCCAGAGTTTTGCAAAGAAGTCATCTAGCCCTACACAAAGAAGTCTATCCTTGTGGTTAAGTGCATTTACTCCAGCACTACATCTAATTAAGGTCTCAAAGGCTTCCTAGTCCTTCAATTGCTTCATTCTCAAAATTAGCTTCAAATAAACTTTCTTCCAATATAAAGCATCCTGAATAGAATCATAAGTCTGCCCACTTGAGTTTTTACAGTCTGTCCGCCATACCTTTGTAGAGACACTTGGTACCTCATTCCACAGCTCAAGAAGAGGCTACATGTGAGTAAGGTGTGAGGATTGAGCCATTTTAACAAATAAAAACTGAATTTCAGCATCTGCTCCACTTCTAGGCTTCTATTTTCTGCAAGTCTGTCAGGGAAAGAAATGCAATAGAAACATTATAAAGTCATATCTTAAATTAAAAAAAAATCCTTTTGTTCCACAATGTTATGTAAAGATAAACCTGAGGGAGCACTCTGGGACCAGTGGGCTGAGGAAGGACACACACCACCTGGGCACCCAGAGGCCAAGATACCTGAACCTCTTCAGCAGTCATGGTGCCTGTGGCTGCTGCTTGAGCTCTGCAGGCTCAGAGGGGCTGTGTCATCATATCTTTGCCTTTCCATTTTGTTCTCTGGTTCTAAGAGGTCTGGGTAGTTTTCTTGTAAGATTTCTTGAAATATGATGTTTAATATTTTTTTCTTCATGGTGTTCACATAGTCCAATGATTCTTAATTTTTTTCTCCTTTCTCTATTTTCTAGGTCAATTGTTTTTGCTATGAGAGTTTCTTCCATTTTCTCCAGCCTTTTAACTTTATTTCAATATTTCTTGTTGTTTCAAGGAGTCATTGGTTTTTATTTGGCCCATTCTAATAGACAAGAACTTTGTTGCTTGGGCAAGGTTTTGTACCTCTTATGTCAAAGTGTTAATTCCCTTTCTAATTCTTTCTTATGTACTTCCCACTTCTCTAATTTTTTCCCCTCCAACAGACTTTTATTGATAAAAAAACCAACCTTTTAAAGCTCATTGTCCAATGCTTTCTTCGTATATTTCAAGAATTGTATTTGAATCTGTGTTAATGCTATAGATTTTTCTTCAGTCATTCCTATATTGTTTGTCTTGAGTTTGCCTGTTACCATAGTACCTTTTTATGGTGGGATTCTCTCTCTGTGTCTCTTCTTTCTGCCTCCCTCCTTTCCTCCCTCTCTCCCCTTTTCTCTTTCTCATTTACCCATTCTTTCAGGCTTTTTTCTGACTTTAGAAATTTTGTTAGAGTCAAGCTCTTTGTGTTTTAGAAGTGAAAGTCTGGACTGGTCTTCCTACTGTTTTCCTGCAGTACTTGGTGGTGTCTTATTCCAGGATCTCCTTGACAGCTCAATGTGAGGTCCTGCAAGCTTTCCTCTTTGTTTCCTCAGTGCTTAGTACAGTGCTTGGCACATAGTAAGTGCTTAAGAAATGCTTGTTCAGTTGACTATAATTAGAGCTATGAAAAAGTGGTTTTATGCACAGTAAGAAGTAATGTCATTTAATTTCAGTCATTGATTGTGTATCAAGAAAGCAAATGTCATCAATTAGCTAATATGACCCTAAGAAAATTTATAGAACCTTTGGGCCCAAGTTTATTTATCTTTAAGATAGGAATAGTTATTCATAAGAAAATTTTCCATGAGAATCAAATAATAAGAGGAACATGAAGGATTTTTGAAAGAGATAGAGAACTACACAAATACATTTTCTCCCACAAAAAGTGATATCTGAATTTAGAGAGAGAGAGAGAGAGAGAGAGAGAGAGAGAGAGAGAGAGAGAGAGAGAGAGTCAGGCAACATTTAATCAGTCAGCGCCTGGGAGACAAAGGGGAAAATGTTGAGAAGTTAGCATACTTTTGGTTTGCTGACTTGTTCAGTGGGGCACTCTACTTCAGAATGTTTTCACTTCTTAATGTTGCCCTTTGAAGCTGAGTTGAGCAGATAAACCATTACTCCTAGCTCTTTTAATTGCTTTTCACCTGGAGCCTTTAGAATCTCTACTTCGAGCAAGATTGCAGCAGTAGCAGCAGCAAGAACAGAAGTGAAATAACTTCTTTAGTGAAAGTGCCAGAGCAATTCTACTTGCTTGAACCACAAGAAAATGAAATGGGAAAATGTTTATTAAATAATATTTATATTTTCTGGTCTTAATTTACAATTCAGTCAGCCTCATCTCTCTCTCTCTCTCTCTCTCTCTCTCTCTTTCTTTTTAAGAATACAGTTCATTGCTTTTTATATCCCTGTGGCCCTTGATTGATTTTTTCCCTTGTTGGTCATTGGGCCTTGGTAGAATGCCCCTATGCCCATAGTCAGAGATCACTTTTGTGGGAAAATGTGAACACTGGAAAATGACCTACTTTGAAAGGTGCTCAGACTTTTTTCTTTTTTTTTTCTGGTATGGATTTCTATGCTTAGGAGGGGAGCTTTCTTTCATTCTTTTCTCTTTTAAAACGTGTGTATTTTCTCAGACCTTTCCCCAACTAAGTTTGACATGCTCTAATTCCAAGGTAATTTTTTTCTTCTTAATCACTTGATTTTTACATGTAATGGTTCTATCACTGAACTAGAAAAAAGCACATTTGTAGCAAAAATCAAATCTGTACAGACTTCTCTTTGAACAGTCCACCTGATATTTTGTTCTAATTCTGAGGGGCTTTAATTGTCTTAAAGCTCAGAATTTCATTGAATTCCCATGAATCAGGACACTGCAAACTCATTATTGGTGTCTGTAGGGAAAGGTGAGAGTAGGGATAAATGAAATCCAAGGATAATCCCTAAACCTCATTTTCATGATTATTTTCAATTCCCTTCTCCAATAAAGCTGCTGCCCAAGATACTAAGTCAGAGAAGCCTTGATTGGCTGGAACTTCACCTTCTCTCTCTGCGCTTCCTCACCAACTGTCTTCGATTGGAAAGGTTCCAGAGTGCAATGAGCAAAAGGTGGTTGATTAGAGCACAGAAGGGGAAGCAAGGAGCCTGGATAATCCATAAAATGTATCATCAACTACTGTATAATGGTGAATTGATTATACATATAAGCCCTACCAAGGCTATCAAATTGCATCATTATCATCATCAAGCATTTATTGAATACCTAATTCAGTATGTTCAGGATGATGTCCTAACACTGAGGAGAAAAACAAGTACAGGATATAGTCTCAGCTGTCAAGGGCCTTATGCTTTAGTGGAGACAGAGGCTACAGACACACAAAAATAACTAACAATACAAGGCAGTGAACACTGAGTGCCAAATGAATGGTACTGGCAGCAAATGCTACAGAGAAGGGAGTTGAAAACAACCATTAAAATGAGGTTGAGGTATTATCTATGTATTTAATTTATCCCTGCTCTTCCCCTCTGCCTACAGGCATGAATAAATGAGTTGCTGTTTTGACTTATGGAAATTCAAGGAAATTCTGAACATTAAGACAAGTCTATCTGTGTCTAATAACTTCCGCGGAAAGTGGTGAATTTCAAGCCAGAAGGTCTACTTTCAAATTCCAACTCTGCCACTCATGTAAGGAATCTTAAGCAAATCACTTAACCTCTTGGGGCCCTCAGTTTACTAATAGTTCTGGGTACCTGATTGTCTTGAATTATCAGGGTCTGCTAGGGGTAGAGCAACAAAAGGCATCTGTCCAGAGTACTGATGATGAGGCATACTACCTGCCTCTTGACAGAGAGGCCATGGACTCAGTATAAAGAATGAAATAGCCATTTGGTTTTTTTTGGACATAGTCAATGTGGAAATGTGTTTTGCTTGATCATGCATATTTGTTATGAGAGGTTTTTTCTGTTTTGCTTTTTTTTTTTTTAGTAGGAGGGAGAGAAAATAAATGCTTATCAATTTAAAAATAAAATCCATATCTTTCAAAAAAGTGAAAAAAGGCATAAATAAAACTGCATATATATATATATATATACAACATATAGGCATACATACATATACACAAACATCCAATTTTAAGTCATAGTCACATTTTATATATGCGTATCACATTCATATATGTATATATTTACACATAATATTTACATGGATAAATTCCATATGTATGCATATGTACATATTTAAATTTTAGTTAATGGGGTGGTTTGGAAAAGAAATCCAGAAAAATACACACATACATATGTATATACATACACATACTCATGGCATGAAAAAACATATGCACACAAATCTATTTAACTTTATAGTAAAATAGGTTTATGTGTATGTATGTATATGTATATGCATACCACATGTATGTATAAATTTTATTTATAGGTTTTTCTTGTTACATCATAGTTATTTATGGATTGAATTTCCCTGCTTCCAATCTGCCACTACTCAGTGTTCTTTATAATAGAAAGAAAATTAATTAACAAATCCAATAAAATTACTATACCTGATAGCCCATGGTTTCTTAGCTTTCCAAGGAAAAGGAGAGAACTATGTGTATCTCCTGACTATCCAATTATTGCTTTTTTATATTTACAGAGTGATCAGCTTTATTTTAGTGTTTTTATCATTTTCATTTCTACAGTCATCCTGTGTATATGTGTATCTATCTATCTATCCATTTATTTTATTTTATTTATTTTGTTTTATTCTTCTGGATGAACTACCAGGATAAAAGTCCCCAGCTGGCCGAAGAATCATGTCAGAGCAATAGTTCACTTGAAATGTCTTAAGGTTTGTGACTGTCCCTGCTGGAGCTGTCCCTGCCTGTCTGAAACCTTACTGATCTTGCCTTGTTTGACATTGGATTCTACTCTGTTCTGATTGTCTGCAGCAGTAAGAATTCATGCCTATCTGACCTTAGATTCAGCCTAGTCCTATTATATTATAATGGCATATAATAACTTGAATGTCCACTTAGAGAGTACAAACAAGTGCCCCAAATGTATGGAATTGACATTAAGTGCTATAGTAACCAAGAATGAGAGCGATTAGAGTTATTCTCAAAGGATTAACAAGAGATAGTCTATGTTGTGAAATAAATACTGTGAACAAAGACAGATGTGCTACATCCTTTTTGTTTTTCTGGTTGAATAAGTCAAGAGAGAAAACCTATCTCATCTGGTGTCATCTCAAGTGGAAAGATCCAGATAACCTCAGCACGATAAGAGAGAATTCAGAATACCAATAATAGTCCCAAACTGGAAAAGCTAAAAGTCTTTAATTTTTAGTGAGTTCTCTCAGAGTTCTCCAAAATGAATTCTAGAGACATCTAACAGACTGCAATTCAATAAATTAAGACACAGATTGCATGCTTAGCAAAGTTTCAGGTGGTATAAGACTGAAGAATAACTTACATGTGAAATGAAAGAATCTAGATCTAAATGATATTAAAAGTCTGGCACCAAATCTATTGAGATACAGACACACAAACACACACACACACACACACAGACACACTATATATACATATACATATACAACCAACCATACATATACAACCACCCACCTATGCATTTATGCAGAATACACATTTAGATATACATATATACATATTTTATGTATATCATCTCATCTATCATCTATCTATCTATCTATCTATCTATCTATCTTCTTTTTACCTCTACCTACTTACCTATCTATCTATCTACCTAGGACTTGTGATTTCACTGGTACAAGAAGTTCCTCTACCAATGCAGCTGCTCAGAAATTTGAACGCTTAGAAAATGCCTAGGGACACTGAACAGTTAAGTAGTTTGTCTAGGATTACAAAAGAAGTATATATCAGAGTTATATATATCAGAGGAAGGGCTTGAATTCAAGACTTGTTTGCCTTTTCTTTTTTCTTCTTTTTTTTAAAAAATATTTTCAGTTCCAAATTATCTCCATCCATTCACTCTTCCCCCACTTTTTGAAAAGGCAAAATCCACTGTTCATACGAAGGCATGCAAAATATTTCTGCATTAGCAATGTTCTTGAAAAAAAAAAAGCAAGAAAGGTCAAGGAGGAGGGAGGAGCCAAAATGGCAGCATAGAAGCAGGATGACTCACTGTGATTCCCCCATAACCACCTCAAATACCTATACAAATGACTCTAAACAAATTTTAGGGCTACGGAACCCACAAAATGACAGAGAGAAACAAAATTCCCACTGAAGACAGCCCAACAGACCAGCAGGAAGGCTCAATCATAGCCCACTGAGCAGAACCCAGCCCCATGGTTTCAACCCCAAGGCAGCCCAACCAGCCCCCAGATGGAGGGACATCAGTAGAGTAGATCACCAGCAGCTATGGTGGTTTCCAGAATTATCAATCCATAAATGCCAAAGACAAAGTGAGAAGTCAGTGGACTTTGGGAACAGGGGATCTGGGAGTGCAGTCTGGCCTCTGCCCCTGAGAGGGAGAAGTGGCTGAGGTGCTGCAGCCATACAACCACCACCACATGGCTGCTTCAGAGCTCCTAGCCCGCAGGTTGTAGGGCGACCAAGCAAACAGATTGAGGGATAATTGCTCTTGCTTTAACCTGCTTGGATCTGGACCACTGTCTTGGGTAGAGGTCCTGGGGTGTGTGACCAGTCTACTAGAACCAGTGGAGGCTTCTGAGAGGGCACCCAACTAAAAGCTCTGGCAACTGAGAAAACCCCAGCAACTTAGAACAAACCTTTCCTCTCTGGAAGCAGAGTTCTACTGTGGCAAAAAGCTAAAAAGGCAAGTAATTGAGTGTCAACATGAGCACACAAAGGAAACAAAGCAAGCATAGCAATCCGACTTTGGACCCCTTTTTGGGGGACAAAAAGGATAAAAGTATGGAATAAGAGGGAGACAATGAAGTCAGAATTTCTGCACCAAAAGCTTCCAAGAAAAATATGAAATGGTTACAGGCCATAGAGGACCTTAAAGATTTTGAAAACCAAATAAGAGATGTGGAAGAAAAATTGGGAAGAGAAATGAGAATGATGCAAGAAAATCTTGAAAAGAGAGTCAACAACCTGACTGAAGAAAATAATACCTTAAAAAACAGACTAACTCAAATGACAAAAGAGGCTCAAAAGCCAATGAGGAAAAGAATGCCTTAAAAAGAGGAATTTGGGGGCGGCTAGGTGGCGCAGTGAATAGAGTGCCGGCCCTGGAATCAGAAGGACCTGAGTTCGGAGCCGGCCTCCGACACTTAATCCATACAAACAGAAACCTGGCCGTGTAACCTTGGGCAAGTTACTTAACCCCAATTGCCCTAAAGGGGCGGCTAGGTGGCGCAGTGAGTAAGAGCGCAGGCCTCGGAGTTTGGATGACCCGAGATCAGATCTGGCCTCAGAAAATGAGCACCCACACATAAATAATGACTAGCCATGTAACCTTGAGCAAGTTACTTAACCCCAATTGCTTTAAAAAAAAAAAAAAGAGGAATTTGCCTTCACAAGAAGAATCTCAAAGGCTAACTAAAGAGAATCATTCCTTCAGATTAGATTGGAGCAAAGGGAAACTAGTGACTTTATGAGAAATCTATTACTAATAGAAATACTATTAAAGAGTTCCAAATAAATGAAGGAATAGAAGACAATGTGAAATATCTCATTGGAAAAACCACTGACCTGGAAAATAGATCCAGAAGAGATAATTTAAAATTATTGGACTATCTGAAAGCCATGATAAAAAAAAAGAGTCTAGAAATCATCTTTCAAGAAATTCTCAAGGAAAATTGCCCTGATGTTTTAGAAGCAGAGGACAAAATAGAGGTTGAAAGAATTCACTGATTACCTCTTGAAAAAGATTCCAAAATGTAAACTCCTAGGAATATCATAGCAAGGTTCTGGAGTTCCTACATCAAGGAGAAAAATATTACAAGCAAACAAAAAGAAACAATTGGAATATTGTGGAAACACAATCAGGATAACTCAGGACCTATCAGCTTCTACACTGAGGGGCCAAAAGGCTTGGAATATGATACTCTGAAGGTCAAAGGAGTTGGGATTAAAACCAAGAATAACCTACCCAGCAAAACTGAGTATCATGTTTCAGGGGGAAATATGGTCATTCAATGAAAAAGAGGACTTTCAAGCATTTTTGATGAAAAACCCAGAGTCGAATAGAAAATTTGACATTCAGATATAAGAAGCAAGAGAAGCATGAGAAGGTAAATAGGGAAAAGAAATCATAAGGAACTTATCAAAGTAAAACTATTTACATTCCTACATGGAAAAATGATCATTGTAACTTATGAAACTTTTCTCAGTATGAGAATAGTTGAAGGGAATATAAATGTGTATACACACATATATAAAATAAATGTATACATACATACAGATATCTATATAGGATGGTATATGGGTGTATGAATACATATGTGGGTGTGTGCATATATGTGTATAGGTATACATAGACAGAAGGCAAAAGACCAGTTGAATAGGAAGGGATGATACTTAAAAGGTGAAATTGAGAGGAATATAATGAGAGGAGATGGAGAGGGACAGAATGGGGTAAGTTATCCCATATAAAAGAGACAAGGGGAAACTGTTACAATGGAGGGGAAGAAGAGGAAGGCAAAAGGGAATGGGCCAACCTTACACTCACTGAATTTGGCTTAGGGAGGAAATGACATATACACTAAATAGAGTATCTCATCCTACAGGAGAGTAGGGGGGAAGGGCTGAGATGGGGGATGATGGAGGGGAGGGGAGGTTGGGAGAGAGGGAAGTTGGAAGCACACACTTTTGAAAAGGGACAGGGTCAAAGTAGAGAATAGAACAAGTGGGGGTGGGATAGGATGGAGGGAAATATAGTCAATCTTTTACAATATACCCACTATGGAAATGTTTTGTGTAGCTACACATGTGTAAGCTTCATTGAATTGCTTATCTTTCCAGTAAGGTTGGGTGATGAGGGAGGAAGGGAAAGAATCTAGAATCCAAAATTTTAAAATCAAATGCTTAAATAACATATGTGTATGTGTAAACATATAATTTTTTACATGCAACTGGGAAATAAGATATACAGGCACTGGGGTACAGAGATCCATCTTGCCCTACTGGAAAGTCGGAGGGGGTATGAGGCAGGATATAGGAAAGAACAGATTGGGGGAATGGGTATAAAATGGGATTACTCTTTTGGGGTTGTGGGTAGGGGAAAGACAGGGAGAAAATTTGTATCTCAATATCTTGTGGAAATGAAGGATGTAAACTAAAAATAAACATAAAATTTAATTTTAAAAAGAAAGAAAAAGAAAAAAAATGGAAGGTCAAGGAAAAATGCTTTAATCTGTACTCTGGAGTCCATCACTTCTCTCTCTGAAGGAGGATCACATTTTACATCATGAAATTTTTGGAATTGTCTTGGATTATTGTATTAATCAGAATAGCTAAGTCTTTCAAAATTGATTATCTTTACAATATTGCTATTATTATGTATGGAAATACGCTTTACCTGACCACACATATAAAACAAAGTGCTTGCTTTCTTAAAGGCAGGGGAGGGGAGGAGGTTCTAGAGGGAAGAAAATAATTTGAAACTCATATTTTTAGAAAAATGATTCTTAAATGTTTTTTTACAAGTAATTAGGAAGTATCTAACAAAATAAATAAAAATAATTCAAAAAATACCCTGTCCTTGCCATAATACCTGAGTTCTTTGGATTTATCCAACACTAGGCTACTGTGCTCATTTGCTTCTCTAATACAGGCCAGCTTGACTCTAAGGCAGACTGCCCTTTCCATTATGCTACAGTGCTTTCCAAAATGCAGTTTAGTAGGCATCAATGTACAAAACTAGTCTTGGGTTTAAAAATCCACTTCAAAAGTACAAGCATGTATAGATAGACAGTCACTAAAGAAGACTTTTTTTCCCCTTATTGCTTATTATTATCTAGGCACTGTGTGCTAAATTCTGGAGATACCAAGAAATGTAAAAAGAGAAGATTTCATTAAAAAACCTGGATGTGTTGAAGTCTCACAACTTAAACATGAATCAGCAGTGTGACAAGGGAGTAAAAAAAAAAAAATTATGTTATCTGAGGCTCCACTAAGGGTCCAAAATAAAGGAAATAATAACCCCATAGTGTCTTGTCTTGATCAGATCATTCCTGAACAATTGCATTCAGTTTGAAGAACCACATTTTAGGTTGTTATTTATAATCTACAGAACATCCAGAGCACAGTGACCAAAAAGTAGCTCAGGATTATGTCACAGTAGACTGAAGGAACAGGAAATGTTTAGCCTGGAAAAGTCATGGCATAAGTAGGGAAGTATAAATGTTTTAAATACTTTAATTGCTTCCACATAAAAGAGGAATTAAATTTGATTGACCTCAGAAGCAGAATGAAGAGCAATGGGTACATTTTCAGATCAACTTTATGTCAGGAAAAACTTTCCTAGTAATCAGATCTATCCACAAGTGAAATTGGCTAACTTGAAATTGAGGGAGTGGGATTTCCTTATTAGAAGTCTTCTAGTAGGGGGGCAGAGCCAAGATGGTGGAGTAGAAACAGCTCATCCAAGCCACTCTGCCCCCAGATTCCCCCCAAACTATGTAAAAGGGGACTCTGAACAACTTCTGGAGCCCCAGCACCCACAGAATGACACAGAGAAGCTAACCTCCTGCTGAGGACAGCCCAGCAGCCCTGCAGGAAGGACCAGCACAGCACTCTGGGAGCCGGCAGCCCACAGTGCGCAGAGCGGAGCCGAGCCGAGCTGAGCCCAGGTCCCTGTGAGCCGAGGTTTTAGCACCAGGGCGGCAGGGCCAGCAGCTGGCTGGAGAGACCCCAGAACACCAGTAGCTGTGGTGACTTCAGAATTATCAACATAGACATGCCTAGGGCAAAGTAAGAGGTTAGTGTCCTATGGACTTTGGGACCAGCATTTGGGGAATGCGTGGGCTTCCTCCCCTGGGGGCTAGAAGCGGCTGTGGAGACACGCCATTTTGTAGTTTTCAGAGGCAGCTCCAGCTCCTGGCCTGTGAACTGTAGGGAGATCCAGCCATCAGTCTTGGGGGGTAATCGCTCTTGCTATAACCTCCCTGGATCTGGATTGTGATCTGGGGTGGAAGTCGTGGGTGGGTTTACAGCGTGCCAGAAACGGAAGTTGGCCCCCCCCCCACATTTTGGGCGAAAGTTCCTGTCTGGCACTAGGCCATCCTGTGGCAACAAGCCCAAAAGTCAAGTAATTAAGTGGCAACATGCCAAGGCAAAGGAAACAGAAAAATGCAACCCTAGACTCCTATTTTGGGGGCATAGAGTGGGAAAAGGACTGTGAGGTCAGAAGTCCTGCTCCAAAAGCCCCAGGGGGTTGCAGGCCATAGAGGACCTTAAGAAGGACTTTAAAAACCAAATAAGAGAAGTGGAGGAAAAATTGGAAAGTGAAATGAGAAGGATGCAGGAAAAGTATGAAATGAGGGTCAACAGCCTGACTGAGGAAAACAACACCTTATAAAATAGATTAACTCAAATGGCAAAGGAGGCCCAAAAGGGCAATGAGGAGAAGAATGCCTTAAAAAGTCAAATTTGCCAGATGGAAAAAGAATTTCAAAAGTTCACTGAGGAGATTCATTCCTTCAGAGTTAGACTGGAGCAAATGGAAGCTAGTGACTTTATGAGAAATCAAGATGCTGTTAAGCAGATCCAAACAAATGAAAGATTAGAAGGCAATGTGAAATATCTCATGGGAAAAACCACTGACCTGGAAAATAGATCCAGGAGAGACAATTTAAAAATTATTGGACTACCTGAAAGCCATGATCAAAGAAAGAACCTAGAAATCACCCTTCA
Organism: Gymnobelideus leadbeateri; assembly: GCA_011680675.1. Classification (NCBI taxonomy): domain Eukaryota; kingdom Metazoa; phylum Chordata; class Mammalia; order Diprotodontia; family Petauridae; genus Gymnobelideus; species Gymnobelideus leadbeateri. Next base: position 51,491 of record WOXC01011913.1, read on the forward strand.
AGAAATTCTCAAGGAAAACTGCCCTGATGTTTTAGATCCAGAGGGCTAAATAGAGGTTGAAAGAATCCACTGATCACCTCCTGAAAAAGATCCCAAAAAGAAAACTCCCAGAAATATTATAGCCAGGTTCCAGAATCCCCAGATCAAGGAGAAAATACTACAAGCAGCCAGGAAGAAACAATTTCAATATTGTGGAAACACAATCAGAATAGCCCAGGACCTGGCAGCTTCTACACTGAGGGATCGAAGGGCATGGAATATGATATTCCAGAGGGCAAAAGAACTGGGAATGAACCCAAGGGTCACCTACCCAGCAAAACTGAGTATTTTGTTTCAGGGGAAAATATGGTCATTCAGTGGAATAGAGGACTTTCAAGCATTCTTGAGGAAAAAACCAGAATTGAATAGAAAATTTGGCATCCAGACACAAGAAGCAAGAGATGCCTGAGAAGGTAATCAGGGAAAAGAAATCAAAAGGAACTTATCAAAATTGAACTATTTACATTCCTATATGGAAAAACAATAATTATGACTGATGATATCTTTCTCACTATGAAAATAATGGAAGAAGGGTGTGTGGTCATATGATTACATATGTGAATGTGTGTGTATATGGTTACAGTTATAAATGGATAGAGGGCATAGGTTGAATTTGTTGGGACGGGAGAATACTCAAGGGATGAAATTATGAGGTGAGAGAGGAAAGTGGCAAGAGGAAATGGGGAGAGACAGGGTAGGGTAAACTATCTCATGCAGAAGAAGCAAGGGGAAGTGGTTGCAAGGGAGGGGGAGAATAGGAAGGCAAAAAGGCAAAACCGTATTCTCATTGAATTTGGTTCAGGGAGAGAATAACATACATACTAAATGGGATATCTCAACCTACAGCAGAATAGGGGGAAGGGGGATGAGAGGAGGGAGGGCATCCCTGGAGGGAGGGGAGGTAGGAAGTACCCACTATAGAAGAGGGACAGGATCATGTAGGGAATGGACCATGTGGGGGGTGGGATGAGTGGGAGGGAATTATAAGCAGCCTTGTACAATATATCTACTATGATAATGTTTTGCAAAGCTAGACATGTACAACATATACGGAATTACTTATCTCCTCAGAGGGAATGGGTGACAAGGGAGGAAGGAAATGGATCTGAAATTCGAGGTCTTAACATTAAATGTTTCAAATATATATAAATACTATTATTAATGCTTTTTTGCTTGTAATTGGGAGATGAGATGTGCAGGCATTGGGACACAAAGATTCGCCTTCCTCTAACGGAAAAGTCGAAGGGGGTATGGGAGAAGATATGGGAGCGAGCAGATTGGAGGAAGCCATATATTTCGGGACTGCTATTCTGGGAGGGTGGGTAGGGGAATAACAGGGTGGGACAATGATTGTAACTCAAAATCTGGAGGAAAGGAATGATGTAAAACAGAAGTTAATAAAGCATTTGTTTAAAAAAAAAGTAGTCTTCCAGTAAAGGTGGGATGACTGCTAGCTGGGTATGTTATACAGTGAATGCTTATACAAGTACATATTGAATTTGGAGCCTTCTAAGAATACTTCCAACACTGAGATTATTTTTAAAATACTTATTTTGTGCAAGGCAGTGTGCTGGGTGCCCAGTATATAAAAGTAGAATTAACATGGTATTATGTTCAAGGACCTTGCAGTTTAAAAAGAAGTAGAAAAAATAAGCATACATATAACTAGGAGGGTGATAAGTATAATGTCTAGATAATATCCTTTAAGAAATTTAAGAAGATAATAATAACTTTCACCTGGGGAAGAGGTCATAGGAAAGAGAAGGAAATAAGCACTTATATAGTACCTATTTTGTGCTAGACACTATGCTAACTGCTTTACAAATATGTTAAAACCCTGAGAGATGTGCCATTATTATCCCCATTTGACAGCTGAAGAAACTGAGGCAAAGAGATTTTAAATGTTCAGAGTTACATGACTACTAATTGTCTGAGTGTAGTTTTGAACTTCTATTCCCAACTCCTGACTATGAGAGGTGGATTAAAGGTGGAGGTTAGAGGTTGAAAGTACAGTTAAGATGTTACAATATGAACAAAATATATGAGGGCTTGAACTATAGTAGTTTCAGAGGAACTAGAAAGAAGATAGTCTGATAATTAAATTGATATGATCTGAAAACAGATTTCATTTATATGTTAAGGGAGAGGGAAGAATCAAAGATCACTACAGTTTTTAGCTTGGCTGTGACTGCATAATGGATGGTGCTATCAAGAGTAGTTAAGAAATTAGGGAAAAAGAGAGCCTAGATATGCTGAATTTGAGGTGCTAGGCAGGGGGACGATATCAAGATGAAAATATTCATTCAGTTGAAAATGTGGGACTTGAGGTTACAGCTCTAGCATAGAAAATGATGATGTATGTAGGTGGTAGCAATGGTCAGATCCAAAGCTAGGCCATTCCTGACCCCTGATGCTCTCTTGGAAATCCAATAACCAGAAATTAGAGCAATGAAGAAAAGAAACAAAAGGAAAAGTAAAATCAAGTACAAATAATGTCTCTTTATCCTATCCCAAGTGACATCAAAAAAAATAAGGGAAGAAAGGAAGGAGACACAAAGGGACAAAGGAAGGAAGGAAGGAAGGAAGAAAGGAAGGAAGGAAGGAAGGAAGGAAGGAAGGAAGGAAGGAAGGAAGGAAGGAATAAAGAAAGAGGATCACTTATCAAGAGTGTGCTGGGAAATTTTTAACAACTTCGTATCTGGGAAAAATCTACACATGATGTGCTTTTAATTGTAACCTGAACTATTTACCTTTTATTCCTCATTTTTAAATTAATTTATTAGTTTAGTTTCAGTTAACAAGATTCAATTCCATAGTTCCTTGATTTTCAAATTTCCTTTACTTTCCTCCCCCCTCTCCACACGACAGCATATAGTCCAGTATATGATCTGCAAATGCATTCATGTTAGACATTATTCCAATTACAAAGGTGTATTGTACTAGGTGGGATGAAAGATGGTAAGGAAGAAATAAAACCAAACAATGAAAAGAACAAGATCATTTAGTTTTCTTCCATCAGGATTCAGGCTCAGTTCTTTCTAGTTATATCTCTGGATGGTGCATTTCTCACTTTCTTGAGTCTTTCGGGATTAGCTTATATCACTGCATTGCTGAAAAGAGTCCAGTCTGTCATAGTTGGTCATCACAGATATGGTATGTCTGTGATTGTATACAGATTTCTTCTGATTCTACTCTTCTCGCTCAGCATCAATTTGTATAAGTCTCTCCAGGTAATTATGTAATCTGTCACCTCTTCATTTCTTATAGCACAATAATATTCCATTACATTCATATACCACAACTTGTTTAGCCATTCCCCAATTGATGGGCACCCCTTCAGTTTCCAATTCTTTGCAACCACAAAAAGGGCTGCTAAAAATATTTTTGTACATATGGGTCTTCCTCCCACTTCTTATCCATCATTTTTAAAGTCTAGACAATCAACAAAACAATAAAGCCACTCTTTGTAGCATTTACCCATTTCCAATATATAAATGCTCATGCTGAAAATTTAAGGATCGGTTCTCTCACATTCATGTGAGCTAGATCCCACACACCAGTGATTCTATGACCCAGGAAAGGGCAATCAATTTCTCATTGTCAAGATCATAAGAAATTGCTCTGCCAGTCTTTATTTATCTATGCATGATTTCCCAGAACTTAGGATCTCCACAGAGACAAAAGAAGAGAGGTAGAATGTATACAAATAAAATAATACAATAAAAATACAAGGATCTTAGACATTGACAATCCTAGATAATCCTAGCACTGAGATGGAATTAGAAAGGAAGGAGCAATTTGATAACAGGTATGGATTTGCAACGGCACACAGGAATAGTCCTCTGAAATTTCATAATTGTTAGTTATGCAGTATGGCTACATCAAAAGGCAAATTAGATGAGAATAGAATGTTAACTCTGTTTATTCCCAGGTTGTGTCTTGGACCATCTTCTTTTTCACCTGCAACCTTATTTGCTTCTATGGCTTCAATTATCACCTCTCTGCTGATGACTCCCAAAGCTATCATGTATATATGTATCTCTCTCTCTCCCTCTCTCTCTCTCTCTCTCTCTGTGTCTCCTCTCTCTCTCTCTCTCTCTCTCTCTCTCTCTCTCTCTCTCTCTCTCTCTCTCTCCAATCCAATCTGACAGTAGCTCTGTCCTGAACTTAATCTTACATCAACAGCCTATTGAATACTTTGAACTGATTTATATATTAGCATCTTGAACTCTGTGTGTGTGTGCATGTGCATGTATATCTACACATACACATATATGCTCACTATCTTTCCTCTAAAATCAGGGGTTCTCAACCATTTTGTCATCCTTTAGCAGTCTGGTGAAGCATATGAACTCCTCACAACTGTGTTTTTTAATGACTAAAATAGAATACATAATTTCATAAAAGTATGCATTCTATTAAATTCAGTTATTGTTAAAGGTATTCTGTGAAGATGATGGAGTAGGTCAGAAATCTCCAGGTTCTCCAGATTTTCTCCACAAACAAAAAATCACCATGAAATCAACATAAAGCAGCAAAAATAAAGGGGTAAAGCAATTGTCCTCCTAGGACATCTTGGGAGGATCTCAGAGAAGGCTCCAGAGCTGAGATTTTTTTCTGAGGGCAATGTAAACACATCCAGGTCAACTCCACTAAATAAATAGTAGGCCCTGAGGGAAGCAGGGCAATTGGAGTTAAGTAACTTGCCCAAGGTCACATGACTAGTAAGTGTTTAGTGTCAGAGGCTAGATTTGAACTCACTTCATCCTGACTCCAGGGCCAGCACTCTACTCACTTTGCCACCTAGCTGCCCTGAGACATAGCATCTTAAGGAAGAAAATAGCTTCCTGAAAACTAGGATTGGGTAAGTGGAATGAATGACATTATAAGACACCAAGAAATGGTAAAACCTAGAAAAACTAGGAGAGAATCTGAAACACCTCATTAGAAAAACAATTGATGTAGAGAACAGATGGAAGAGAGACAACATAAAAATTGTTGCACTACCTGAAAGGTATAATAAAAAAAGAATTTGTATATAAAATTATAATTAATCATAAAGGAAAATTGCCTTAAAGTTCTAGAACAAAAAGATAAAATAGAAATAGAAAGAAGCTACCAATCACAACCTGAAAGAGATCCTAGGAAGAAAACTTACAGGAATAGCTAAGTTTCAAAATTCCCAAATTAAAGAAAAAATATTGCAAGCAACAAGGAAAAAAAAGATGAATAAATAAAAATTAAAAGTATATAAATAAATTTTAAAAAGACAAATACTGCAGAGAAACAACCAGGATTTCACAAGATCTAGTAGCTTCTAAACTAAAAGACCACAGTCATGGAACACTATATTTTTAAAAGCAAAGGAGTGGGGGTTGCATACAGAAATAACTTATCCAACAAAGCTGAGTATAATCCTGAATGAAAAAGAAAAGGATATTTGATGAACTGAAAGACTTTCAGGTATTTGTAAGAAAAAAGACCAGAACTCAATGGAAAGTTCAATATAAAAGATATGGAAGAAACACAAGCAAATTATAAAAGACTGATTATAAGGCAATGATTGATATCAAACTGTTTACATATGGTATGTGAAAATGTTATTAGTAGTGATTATTAGTTCTTGCTATTTATAATAGTATTCTTAAAACTGTTATCATTACTAAGGGAATTTGAAAAAAAGGTTGGGGCTGTGTTGTATATGATGAGGTGATACTAAAAACCAAAATGGGGTAGGAAAAGTTTAAAAGGAGAAATTATCTCAAAAACAGGGTATGAAAGGAAGAACTAATACAGAAAAAGAAAGTTAGGATGGAAGGCTGATACTACTGGAACCTTACTCTCATCTGGGTTGAAGAGGAAACAACATATATATCTGAAGATGTTTAGATATCTTCTGAACTTCAAGAGAGGTGAGAAAACTGGGGGATAGAGTAGGGGTAATGACTTTTGGAAGATATTAATCAAGATTAGGAGGATGGGGTAAATAAATATGGGAGAGACTTTTAGAGTGAGGGTAAAATAAAAAAAAAATTCAATGAGAAGGTTAGAAGATATGGTAACAGGGACCGGGTAAAAAGAGAAGCTGAGATTGAAAATAGTGGGGAAAAATAAGTCAAAAGGAAATTCACAAAAAGCAATTGTAACTAGGGGCGGCTAGGTGGCGCAGTGAATAGAGCGCCGGCCCTGGAATCAGAAGGACCTGAGTTCGGAGCCGGCCTCCGACACCTAATCCGCACAAACAAAAACCTAGCCGTGTAACCTTGGGCAAGTTACTTAACCCCAATTGCCCTAAAGGGGCGTCTAGGTGGTGCAGTGAGTAAGAGCGCCGGCCTCGGAGTTTGGATGACCCGAGATCAGATCCGGCCTCAGAAAATGAGCACCCACGCATAAATAATGACTAGCCGTGTAACCTTGAGCAAGTTACTTAACCCCAATTGCTTTAAAAAAAAAAAAAAAAGCAATTGTAACTTTCAATATGAATGGGATGTTCTCACATAAAATGGAAACAGTAGAATGGATTAAAGATCAAAATCCAACAATATGTTATTTATAAAAAAAAAATTAAATGAGACATAAACAGTAAAGTGGAGGGTTGGAATATAATTCATTATACTTGAGCTGATACAAAAAAGGCAGGGGTAGCAATTATGAGCTCAAAAGTATAGCTAAAATAGATATAATAAAAGAGATAAACAGAGTAACTGCATTTTGATAAAAGGTGCCATAGACAATGAAGTGTATACACACATATGTATGTATATATATATATATGTTATATTCAAATATGTAAGAATATGTCATTCCCCAATTGACAAATGGTCAAAGGATGTGAACATTTCCAACAAAGAAATTAAAACAGTTTATAGTCACATAAAAATGCTTTAACTCATGATTGATTAGAGAAATATAGATTAACACAACCTTCTGATATCATTTTATACCTATCAGATTAGTTAAAATGTTATAAGGGGAAAGTCACAATTGTTAGAGAGAACGTCAAAAAATTGGGACACTAATTCATTGTTGGTGGAATTATGAAATGATCCAACCATTTTGGAGGGCAATCTGGAATTATGCCCAAATAATTATTAAACTATCTATATCCTTTTACCCAGCAAACACCACTACTTGGCCTATTTCCAAAGATAATTAGGGGAAAAAGGAAAAGAACCTAAATGTTTCAGAATGTTTTATAGCAGCTCTCTTTGTGGTGACAAAGAGCTGGAAATTGCGGGGATACCCGTAAGTTGAGGAATGGCTGAACACGTTATGGTATCTCATTGAGAAGGATTACTGCTGCGCTGTAAGAAATTATTATCTCAATGATTATAGAAAAAAAACATGGAAAGCCTTGCAGGAAATAATGAAGAACAAAATGAGCAGAACCAAGAGAATATTTTTTTACCGTAACAGCAATACTGTTTCAAGAACTACTTTAAGTGGCTAAATTATTGTCTATTATAAATACCCTATTAACTATAAAGGATATATGAAGAAAAACATTATCTTTATCCAGAAAAAGGACTTATAAATAGAAATATGTATAGAATAATTTTACATATGCATACTTATTTGTGTCTAATGGTAGCCATGTATAAGGTGGAAGGGTGAGGGAAGAAAAAATAAAAAAAATTACATGATAATTTCATTGTACATTTGAAAAGAATAGCAGATTGGGTATAGTAGATTTAAACTTTCATGTACAATCATAGTTTTTATTGTACTATGTTATAGAAATAGTTGTTTTATTCCATAAAGTAAAAATAAAGTAAGAGAAAAGAAATATAGTTATCAAAATGTTTTTTTTTTTTCTTTTTGGAGGGGGGAGGGAAGGGCCATTGGGGTTAAGTGACTTGCTTAACGTCATGTAGCTAGTAAGTGTTAAGTGTCCGAGGATGGACTTGAACTCAGGTCCTCCTGAATCCAGGGCCACTGCACCACCTAGCTGCACCCAAATATGTATTTTTTAAACCCACAAGGTCAGGGACCCCAACTTAAGAACTGCTACCCACCCTAAACAAACTCTTCTGGATTTTCCAAATCCTGTAACCATCCTTCTAATCATTCAGCTTTACAATTTTGCTGTCCTCTGGGTTTCCTCATTCTCCCTCACCCTACAAATCCATTCAGTTGCTCAATCTAGTTTCTGTTTCCATAAAATTGTGTGTGTGTGTGTGCGCGTGCGCGTGCGTATATGCGGGCCCTTCTTTCCCCTCACAGGGCCAACACCATAGTTCAGGTCCTCTTCCTCTTTCATTTGCACTATTACAACAGCTATCTAATCAACTTCCCTTCCTCAAGTTTCTCCCAATTCCATCTTCTCTACTCAGTTGCCAAAGAGATTTTTCAAATTGTATTTGTTTGGTATTTAAACAGTCTTTTTCCTACCTTCACAGTCTCTGGGCACATAATTCCCTTCCACATACTCTATAGCTTAGCTACACCCCCACCCCACCCCAACTACCTCTTGCATACATTCCTGTGATGCTCTGTTTAGCCTTCCTCACCTCCACCTCTCAAAATCCTTGACTTAAGATAGAGCTCAAGTGCCCCTTTCTGCTGAAGGCCTTTTCTGGTTTCCCAGTTGTTAGTACTTTCAGTCTTAAGATTAACTTGGCTTACAGTCACTTTGTATATACATGTATTCATATATACACAATACTTATATATAGGGCAGGGACTGTTTTGCTTGTATTTGTATCAATAGTGTTCAGTATAGGGTTCAGTACTAGATGTCATGATTCTTTTACTTAAACATGAAGTGACAATGGCTTTTTTTTTTATGATCATAGCCTCCAAGTTGACTAACCCTGAGGCATATTGGCCTGGCTGGTCTTATTCTAAAAGAGTAATGACAAAAAAGTCTAATGAAATAAGGACCTTTGGTGGTACACATTCTGGATATCAGTTAAAATGTGTTGTGTAGTGGTATCATCTGTAGATTAATGGTAAAAATTGGAATTGGGATGGAATATTATCAGAAAGCAATTTTGAAAGCATCCGTTTGCATTTTTGCTCAATTTTGTATAATGTGAAAAGACATATTGCTATATTGCTTACAATTTTGAGTGCAACTTATGATATATATCATATACTCAAATGCACAGGACTACTCTTAGAGGATATAAGACTCCAAAACAAATTACATCATGTACTTTGTCTTGTCCCCTTATCCTGCTTCTTCCCAGCAAATATATTTATAAAGGTAGGATCACATTAAACCGAATATCACAACAGTCCAAAGAAAGCACTACATAAAATTGAATCAAGAGAAGCTCTAAATACATTTTAAAATGACAACATATAGTCTGAAGGATGGGTTTCTAACAAGGATAACTTGTTGTACCCACTTTGCTTTCCTAATGTTGGGGAGATTTGCTGGCCCATTTTATGAGTCATATACTGTTTCTTTTCGTTAATAATCAGCTGGAAGCCTTCTCATTCATCCCTTAACTCTTTTAGTCATTGCCAGAAAAGTGGTCTGACAGATGAATGGCCTAAAAGGCATGGAGTCAGAAATACAGCACAGCAGGTGAATACAGAGAGTTGGAATTAAAATCCCAGCTCTCTTTAGTGCATCTAGTACTACCTGGGGCTATTTCTAAAATGATCCTAGGCTTCAGTTTCCTCATATATGAAATGAGGAGACTGGATTACATAATCTTTGTCTCAGTTTTAAATATATAATTAAGTGATCCTAAGGTAGTTATAGCTGATGATCCCTGATATAGGTCCTCTGGAGTTTATCATGACAATTCTTGAATTCAGTAATGTCTTTATTCCCAAGACTTCTACCTAATGATCCAGATTTATCCAATGAAAGTTTTTCTAGCTTGAGTGAACTTTCTCTGAATCCCAAGTATTACTTTGTGTGGTTGAAAGCCTACTTTGTCTATGGATAAGTTTGTCCCTGGTTGGAGTCCTTTGATTGCTCACTTAGAATACTGCTGATTGTCTTGGTTCTCCTTCTTTAGTTCAGACATGGCCTTGGCTTTCCCAATTCACTGCTGGCACTGCCATAGAACCTCAGGTCATTGATTGCTTAATTTTCATTTATTGAGCTTGGTTTTCACTGGTCACTCACTTGGACCCTCTGTGAACTCCACTAAGCCATGGTTATTTGGAGACAGCTGCTCTGTGTTTGAGCCACTTTGGGAAATGTCAGATTTTAATTAGCAAGCCTGATCTGCCAGATCAACATTCTCCCTGCATCCAAAGGTCTGCAAGGGGCTGGTCATCTCCTCATTAGAGAATGGAAAATAGCTTTTCATTTGGAGTGAGAGTGTGGAGGGAGAAATAAGGGTGAAGATTTTTATGATTATTTTCAAAGAACATCATTTATCTCTCATAGACCTTAGCATGGTACTCAAGAAGGTTGGAAAGTTTGTCGAAATCTCTGCCCAGGTCTGACATAGCATTCTGTCTAGATGAATAGCAACTCTGCCTTATGGGAATCACAGACTCTAGGGTGGGAGTATGAAAAGAACAGAAAGTTATCTATTTACTGAACTCTAAGTCCCCTCTATCAGGGGATGAAAAGGGTGCGGGAAGACCTGCAACTGTTATAGTCTGTATCTTTTCCCTCGTTTCTTCCCTTCCCTGCTTCTACCTCTTAACACAATTGATAGCTAACGCTTATAGGGCACTATACATTTTGCAAAGTGCTTTACAAATATTATCTCATTTAATCTTGACAACAACGCAGTAAGGTAGATGTTATTATTATCCACATTTTCAGTTGGCTGAAGTGCAGCTCCGAGGTTAAATGACTTGCCCAGGGGCCTCAGCTGGAAGAGTGAAGGAGGATTTAAAAGCACAGTTTCCTCATTCCAAGTCCAGAGCCCTATCCATCTAGCTGCTCTTCAGTCCCTTTGAGATTGCTGCAATGAATCTTTCCCAAAGAAGGGAAAGGGAAGGTGATTTAGGAAGCCCCGAACTGGTGCAAGTAGTTTTCCTGGAGGCATTCTTCTCCTTCTCCTACCAGCCCAATTTAAGTATATCTTGGCGACAATCAAAATAAGAAAAGATCAGAAAGAGATTTTAGGGGGGGACTGGAAGAGCAAAGTGTCAGTCCGTATTTAGTTTTTTGCTTTCCTAAGTGTCACTATGACATAAACAGTATAGGTAATATCATCCCCACTTTACAGATAGTGAAACAAAAGAGGAAGCAAACATCTATTTAACAAACACCTACTATGTGCTAGCACTGTATAACTCCTTTATAAATAATGTCATTTTATCTTCACAACAGTCTTATTAAGTAGATGCTATTATTACCTCTATTTTAAATCTAGGAAAACTGAAGGAGACAGAAATTAAGTCACTTGCCCAGGGTCAGCCAGTAAGTACATGAGGCTATATCAAACATAGGTGCACATATATACATATACATGTATATACATGCATACACATATGTATCTGTATATGTGCATATGTGTGGTGTGTGTATATGTATATAATACATCTATCTATCTGTATCTACACACACACACACACACACACACACACACACACACACACACACACACACACGTCTTCTTGATTCCGGGACCAATGCTTCATCCACTGCGCCACTTAGCCTCCAAAAGGATTGTGTTTCTTGTCCTAGCTTGCATGTGAATACTTACAAAAACTGGGAGAAGAATCTGTGCAATGCTGGACCATGGCAAAGTGATAGATTAGAAAAATTAGACAGTCAGCCAAGACCCAAAGGAAAAGAATAAAAAAAGGGGGAAGGGTAGAGGGAAGTTCAAGGTGAGAAACCTGGTGCCTCAAGGCCATATGATGTGGTCCTCTAGGTCCTCAAGTGCAGCCCTTTGATTGAATCCAAACTTCATAGAACAAAGCAATACACATAGTCACAGGTGGCCAAAGCCAAAATTGGCTAATTTCCTGATAAAAATCACATGCCACTATCAAGAGGACCATGAAATTGAGACAAAACATGCTTCAAGCAGGAAGCCTCCTATATTCCCTTATTGATATAACAAGGACAATGACTGTCTTTTGGGGGCCTGATCCACTTGGAGACTAGGAGATTAGCCTAACATCATAAAAGAGTTCCCTAATCGGGGGTGGCTAGGTGGCACAATGAATAGAGCACTGGCCCTGAAGTTAGGAGGACCTGAGTTCAAATGCAGCCTCAGACACTTAACACTTACTAGCCATGTGACCTTGGGCAAGTCACTTAACCCCAATTGCCCTGCCCTCCCTTTCCAAAAGGAAAAAAAAGAGTTCCCTAACCTGACTGCCCCTCCCTACCTCCAACCTAGCTTTCTTGACTGTAACCGCCCCGCCCCCCCAGCACTTTCTCTTAGATCTTCTAAATAATAAAGGGATAGATATTGGATCTGAGATTTGAGTGGGATAGGGAATTCCCAGATGTTCCTTATCCCTCTACCAATGCAGGTCAACACCTTCTCTGCAGTATAGCCTCAGAATGTTGCTTATAGTACTGAGAAGTTGACTCACCTGCCCAGGGTCATACAGTTAGTATATATAATAAAAAAGACTTGCTTTTCCTGGGTCCAAGGCCTACTATTCATCTGGCATGCCATGCTACTTTTCCTGAACTGTTTCATCACTTGGTATATGGCTACTATGTAGAAAACAAAGATCTTTAAAAGAAGCAATTTTCGACAAGAACTTTAAAAGTTAGGCTCCACTGATTTTACATATTCTTTACAAGGGTACCCAAGTCTTTTCTCTGGACAATTTCTGAGTGGCTGATTACAATTTTGAATGTTTCCTGCCACCATTCTGTTATTAAATGTTAGGAGAAGCTAGCTACTGGGACAGTGGACTGAGTGCGGGGCTTGGAGTCAGGAAGCTTGAGTTAAAAAGCAGCCCCAGACACTTGTTAACTATGTAAATCATTGAACCTCCATTGGTGTCAGGTTCCTCAACTATAAAAATTGTGCAAGTAGATGGCACAGTGTATAGAACTCTAGCTGGGATTAGAACCAGGATGACTCAACTTCCTGAGTTCAAATCTAGACTCAAACCACTAGTTGTGTGACCCAGGGCAAGTCACTTAACCCTATTTGCTTCAGTTTCCTTATCTGTAAAATGAGCTAGAGAAGGAAATGACAAACTACTCAGGAATCTTTGCCAAGAAATCCTCAAATGGGGTCACAAAGAGTCGCATGTAACTAAAATGCCTGAACAAGCAAAAACTGGCATCATAACAGCTCCTATTTTTTATGGTTCTTATGAGGACAAAAAGAGATAATATTATAATCAGCTTTCAGTGCAGCATCTGGTACATAGTAGACACTATATGAATGCTTATTCCATTTTCCTTTCCCTTCACCTTATTACCTACTGGAGAAGAGAATAACCTATGACTATCATTGGATACCTATATATTCTTATACCTTTACATGAACAGGCTCTCCATGAGCTCAGAGGGAGAAGTGAGACTTTCTCATCTACTATGATGTTGTAAATGGCCCTGAATTCTACAGAAATGAGCCCAATTGCTTTAGAGAGCTTAGCAATCATTCTCTCAAATTAAATTACAGAACTAACTTAGTATTTTAATTTATACAACGTAGTTAAGCTTTTGAAAAAGCTAATATGTAATTTACACTTTTAACCATAATAATCATTTATTAGAAGCCTACAGCATGCTGAGGTCTCTACATAAATTCCTTGGGAGTTCCTTCTCCCAAGGACTTTATACTTAAAAGCGATAATAGTAAAGCATACACAGTTGATAAAAGGAATGCTTCGAATTCTGCGCTTAGGAAAAAAAAAATCACTTTACCTCCATATGCATGCACACACACACACACACACACACACACACACACACACACTCCATTGAATATTTGGGCATATCAATGTGGACAGTCCTTGTTGGTACAGAATGAAACCCATCAATAACTTCTTATTCTGTATGATTTTTGTCCCAATCATTCTACGCATCTTTTGTAGCAAATCAACTGAACTTACTGTAAGCTTTTCTCCAAATCTTTTAATATTCCATGGCTGTTGGTACAGCATGTTGTTATCTATCTGCTTTTGTTAGATGATCAGTCCATGTCTTTTTCCAATCATACTCTTCCTGGATTATTGCCTTGATCCTCTTAATCATTGTTGGAAATATGCAGTTGTGTCTTTTCATCCAACGGGCTCTTCTATTCATCCACCATTGCCTTCTGGGTTGCTTACAATTTTAATTCTTCAGAGGTTGTAGTTTTCCATGACTCACAGCCATATTGCATCATTAGAAGAATATTGATGTAATTTGGTAGGATTTTGTGTTAAGGAGAAACTTGAGATTGTTGAAAATGCTGTGTAATTTCCTCAATACAATCTAAGCCTGATTACTTCCTCCTGTTTCATTTGGGGCCTGTGCCTTCTCCACATTTGTATATTAAAGCACTAACTCATTAGGCTGCCAAACCAACTTCATTCTTCATCCATTGATTTTATCTGGCCTGCTATATGGAGAACTTCACTATCTTTTGAAAATACCTCTCCTATCAGGAGTTGGAAAAGTGTATCTTCTATGGCAGTGGCAAATATATTTGGTAAACCAACATCTTTTATGCCCCCATTTGACTTAGATAATCAGAAGATTACTGAAAAAAGTTACCACTATGATTGTATATATAAATGATACAACCTTATAACCACAAAAGGGCTAATATATTCATGAGTGACAACTTGTTGCTGGAAGAGAGCCCTCATGTTTATGTTTTGTTCTCTCTCTCTCCCCACTCCTGTATACATACATATACATGTATGTATACAAACACACATGTAATCAATGAAAAATAAGCTCAGGGAGATATTGTATTCTCTATATTTTTTAGTAAAGTATGCGAAGAATTATTTTCAGAACACTATTTTTAATATTTTCATATTGCTATCATATTGACTAATGCCCTTGTTACATCTGTACTTCTTTCTCATACAGACTAAGCACACATATATACTGGTAGTTATTGAAGTTCTCGTGATCACTCAGAATGTACAGTTTATCTTTTTTTTTGCCAATCATTTGGGATCTCCCCTCCTTTCAGATATCTAAAGAATTGATGCCTCAATGCTTTCAGAATTGGGATACCTTCAACATATTAATTTGCTTTGTTCTTTCTCTATGTACTTGACTTAGTTCAGTTCATCTTCCTGATTTCATTTTCTTAGTGCACTTGTCACTCCTTTGTATGATTCATCAAGTTGTGAGGTGATAGAGTCCAAATACAATGTCTCTAATTTCAGCAGTAATAAAAATAAAGGAAAATTCATTCTATTTTTAAATTTGTTCTTCCAATTTTATTTACAAAATGTTTTTTGGTTTCATCTGACTTATTTAAGTCTAATGCTAAACTTTCTGTTATTTTGTTTTCCATTCGTCTCTTCTTGGTTATTTTTTCTGGAGATATTGCTCATAACCATTCACTACTATCCTTTGAGATGTTTAACAAATTAGTTTATATAATAAAATTAACATTTTCCTAAGCTTCCCCATTTCTCACTTATGCAAGAAAATAGGTGAAGTGGGTTTCTGAGCTCACCTGCAATTTCTGTCATAGCATTAGTTTGATTAAATTTCTGTGGGGGAAGGGTTTATTTGAGTCATCTTTTCTTGCTTTGTTATTGTTCAATTGTTTTAGTAGTACCCAACTCTTCATGACATTTGGGGCTTTCTTGGCAAAGATACTGGAGGGGTTTGCCATTTCCTTCTCCGGCTCATTTTACAAATGAGGAAACTGAGAAAAATAGGGTTAAGTGACTTGCCATGGGTCACAAAGCTAGCAAATGTCTGAGACTGGATTCTAATTGAGAAAGTTGAGTTTCCCAGATTCCAGGTCTAGCACTCTATCCATTATGCTACATTTAGCTGTCCATCATTTCTTTTATCCATTAATAATTTTTCAGTGTCTCTATAGCTTAATTAAGTATGTTAGGTTACAGTTGTTATCTCTTCCACTGAAAAGTATTATTATGCTATTATATAGCATTAAAGTAGGACTTTTAGGTAAGGTAATAATTATATGCATATGTATTCATAGAACAGTATAGATTTACATTATAATAAAAGTTACATATAGCATGTATTTATATATGTCTATATTTTTATACACATACATATATGCATCTATATCTATGTCTATCTATAAAATTACACCTGTGGTTTCATCATTGTAGGGATGAGGAAAGAATTCCCTCTCTCAATGCAGATGTAGACCTGCTTTGCAGTTTAACATTCTAAGAGGTTTTTTGGAGCACTGAGAAGCTATGTGACATAATATATATCAGAAGCAAGACTTAAACTGTTGTCTTTCTAAACTAGTGATTATTTGCAAAGCAATGTATCAAAATATGCTGATTAATAGAACTCTGTCTATTCTAATTCCAAAAGGAGAGTCCCAAACAATTGCTTCTTTCCTGATGAACTGGCTAGTGTCTTCTAACATCCCTTATCCAGTCAAACAAGCAGAGGATATCATTGCCAATGAAAACATTATCGAGTATGAGAGGCACTGAGAATACATGCCCTAATAAAAGTCAATTTTATCCATACCTCAGGCCTTCCCTCATCTAGTGGGATGAGATACTTAGGAAGCAACGAAAATGCCTCACTTACTTCAAACTTCAAAAAAGTGGTAGAGAAAGACCTCACAAAGGAATATACACATTGAAGGTTAAATTTTGTTAGTAATACACACATCGAAAGTTAAATTGAGTAGGCATACAAATCATTTTTACAAGAAGTGTTGTATAGTAGCCTGAGTACCAGCCAAATAAGAGGTGCAGACAATAAAGGCTGATATTTCAAAGGGTGGATAGATGACTCAAGGCTAGTCTAGGCTATCAGGTGTTGTTTTCTTAAATAGGTGCTATTTCATTAAAAAGGAAAACCTTTTACTTATTTAAATAGAGGGTTTCTTTTTTAAAAAAATATTTATTTATTTTAGTCTTCAATATTCATTTCCACAAGATTGTTGAATTCCAAATTTTCTCCCTGTCTCTCCCCTCCCCACCAATGGCATGCATTCTGATTACTCCTTCCTCCAGTCTGCCTTCCTTTCTATCAAACCTCTCCCATCCCCTTCCCTCTCACTTTCTTGTAGGGCAAGATAGATTTTTATACCCCATTGCTGTACATCTTATTTTCCAGTTCTATGTAAAAACAGTTTTTAACATTTGTTTTTAAAACTTTGAGTTCCAAATTCTCCCCCTTCTTCCCTCCCCACCTACCCTCATTGAGAAGACAGGCAATGCAATAAAGGTTATACATGTGTAGTTATGCAAAACACTTCCATAATAGTCACGTTGTAAAAGACTAATTATATTTCCCTCCATTCAGCCCCCTTTTATTCTATTCTCTCCTCCGACCTTGTCCCTTTTCAAGTGTTTGCTTCCTACTACCCCCTCCCTCAACCTTCCCTCCCTTCTATCATCCCCTGCCTTGTCCCCCCCCCCAAATGTGATTATTAAATTCATTTACTTCAAATGCATATTTACCATTCTTTCTATAGAATTGTTCCATTATTTGTTTTGCTTAGTGGTAGTAGGGAAAGAATTGTAAATATATTTATTATATAATTTCCTTTCATAATCAAACACTTAATCCAATGACAAATGTTTGAGAGGATATGGAAAAGCTGGTACACTAATTCATTATTGGTTGAATTGTGAAATGATCTAAACATTTTGGAGATCAATCTGGAATTATGTCCAATAAGTTATTAAACTCCCTATATACCCTTTGACCCCAAAATACTGTTACTAGTTTTACAGTAGCCCACTTTGTGGTAGGAAAGAACTAGAAATTGCACAATATCTATCAATTGAGGAATGGCTGAACAAGTTGTGGTATATGATGGTAATGGAATACTACTTTGGTATAAGAAATGATGGACTCAATGATTTTAAAAAAATATGGACAACTTGCATGAAATAATGAAGAGTGAAATGAGTAGAACCAAGAGAACTTTTTTTTATAGCAACAGCAATACTGTTTTAAGAATGACTTTGAATGAGTAAATTATTTTTCTATTATAAATACCCAAATTATCTATAATTGTCATAAGAAGGACGACACTATATGCATCAGAGAAAGAAGTGATAAATAAAGGAATGTATAGAATAATTTTACACATATGTATTATATATTACTTACATCTATTAGATATATGTAAAATGTTATAGATATATTACATATATTACAATATTATAATAGATATATTACATATATCTAATAGATATATTTATCTATTATATACTACATATATCTATTTGTGTTTAATGGTAGCCATCTCTAGGGTGGGGGAGGGGAAAATAGAAAAAAATCCATTGAAGTATAGTACTTTATAGTCATAAAAAATGATTTACATCTGTTACATCATTCGAATCTCATGACAACCTTATGAGGTAAGCAATGTCAGTTATACTGCACTGTATTATACTTGTATTAGAAAGACAGATTTCTCTGAGATGTGGAACTAGTGATTATTTTCTATCAAGGCAGATATTATTATATTACCTTACAGGCAAAAAAAAAAATAGAGCCTTTGAAATGCATCCTACATGAAATTATACATCTAAATCATAGTGCCCAAGCTTGAACCTAAGTCTCCTGACTCTACATCTGGTACCTTTCCTCCTATACCATACTGTCTCCCCAAAAATAGCATCGATGAAATATAAATTAATAATACTGATAATAGCATAAAAGGGTATTGCCCTTGTCTTTGAGGAATTTATACTTAGGAATAATAGAAGAATTAGGACTTAGTGTCCTAGGTTTAAACCCTGCTTTTGATTTTCCCCATCTGTGTGAGACCGTGGACAACTCTTACTTCTATCAGCCTCAGTTTTCTCATATCTAAAATGGGGATTATAATGCCAATTCCAACTACCATCATATACATTTCTAATGAGGATCAAGTAAAATGTGGGTACTCAGTTAACTGTAAAAATGTTAGTTATTATTGCTGTTTTCATTATTGTATTAGGAAGATAAATTTATTTGAAATATGTAACCAGTGATTATTCACAAAGCAATGTATCAAAATATACTAATTGAGTCTGAATATTCATGTCCCCCAAATGTGTTAAACAATACATTATCATTGAAATGTGTGTAGCCCGTTGAGTTTATTTCTATGAAGAAAAGCAGTTATTTCAATATAGAATTCCAACACAGTTGTTACAAATTACTCCATTTTTTACATTTAACATATTTGAAATCTTTTTTATCATATTATATCATGGCATTGTTTTATCCATTTCCACATCAGGCTGCATACCTTCTGCTCATCCACCTTCATTTTCTTCCATCAGAACCTTAGATTTTGCTCTTGGGGCACTGGGCTGTGATAGATAAGCTTTTGCGTCATCTAACCTAGAACCAGGCCTCCATACCATTTCCTTCCCATCTCCACACTGCACGGGTTACAATCTAGCTATCTTCTTTATTCCCTTCCCCTTGGAGTCTCAGAATTTGCCCCTCAAAAGCTAGACTATAATGGGTGCTTCCATATCACTTTGGTACATTTCTAAACTATTCTGCTAGGCAAGTTCCCCTTTTTGTCTTACCCATTAGAATTTTAGTATTGCACAGAAATTCTATTGAATTGAGGTGATTTATTTTTTTATCTTTGTACTGTGCAAAGTCAGCAACTTGTGCAGAGCCAGTCTGAGTATGACCCCATGTTTAAACCTTGCTTAAACATTGGGCACATGCACAACCAGCCTGTAGGAGATGGCATTCTTCGTGCTTTGTCTCTAGATAAGTGTCATCAATGTACTCCCACTTTATATTCACATATATCCATATGCCATCTTTGACATGAGACTTTTGCTTATTCCCCACAGAGTACTACCTTCTACCAATGAAATACCATTGTATTTATTTTGCATATACTTTGTAAATATCATACATATTCATGTTGTTTCCCTCAATTGCCAAGAGAATGTAAGATCCCTGAGGGCAATAACTTTTAGATTTTTGTCTTTTTATCTTTAACACCTAATATAACATTGGGAATCTAGTAAATGTCTTATAAAAGTTAGGTTAGTGAGTGTTTAATAAAGGTTGAGTGGCTGAATGATTGGCTGAAATTAATATGTGATATATTATGAACCACAAGAAATTACATACATGAATCCCAGTAAAAGGGATAATCAAAGAGATGCATGAATAAAAAAAATTAATTGTGCTAGTCATGTGGCAAGAATGAGGAATAAGAGAGGGAGAAAGTTGTATGTATCTCCAAATGATCTCCAAATGATCTCAAGGGACTGAAAGAAGACTATGTTGTATGAACTTCCTGTCTAGAATTTTTTTGGGGGAGGGGTCCTTTTTTGTACTCTCAGAACTTAGCAGAATGCCTAATACATAGTAAGTGCTTAACAAATGCTTTGTGACTTGACTTGCTACCAGGACATGGATAAGAATCTCACAGCATGAGATGGCTTGAATGAATAATAATTTTCGCTGCTAAAGTAACTGTCTGCATGAATAGAATCATGGATACTTTGCAATGGCACACTACACATTGCCAAATGTCAGGGACTAACTATTTGCAAATGACATGATAGCTTACTTAGTAACCACTAAAGAATCAATTAAGAAACTAATTAAGATAGTTTTTAACTTCAATAAAGTCATGTTAAAAGAAATCTTGGTTCAAGCATCACCCTGGTCAATGAGGCAAACTCAGGAAAAGAAAACCAAGAGTAGTTTGCTAGTGCACCAAGGCATCAAGCAGTTGGAGTTCGGACATAGATTTAAAATCATGCCAGTTTTTATAGTTAGGAGTAAACAACTGCCATGTAATGGCAAAAGTGTACTCATTGGTACTTGGATCATGAAAAGATGGGTTTTTGTGCCACCTCAGCCTTGAGCCCATGTCTAAGAGCACATCAGCAAGGATATTTCCAGAATGCCATCTCCTACAGGCTGGTTGTGCATGTGCCCAAAGTTTAAGCAAGGTTTAAACATGGGGTCATACTCAAACTGGCTCTGCACAAATTGCTGACTTTGCACAGTAGAAAGATAAAAAAGGACAGAATATTGTTTGTGAGAATCTACCTACTACTGGTTTACAACAGATTAAGTTGTGGGTGAGACAGGAGAAGAGAGAGGATTTGAGCCCAATAAGAAGGCCATCATGTAGGTAACCTGGATAGGTTTAGAAGAGTCAAATACATTAGAGATTGAATTTGGGGAGAAAAAAACTTGGCAACATTTGGGAATGATTGAAGTAAATCGGAAGGAGCACAATCTCCAGGCCCAAATATCAGTCAAGATTCCACTTCTGGGTTGTAAGGTGAAAAAACATCAGAGACATTTAAGTATCAAGGAGGAAAACGGAAGAATGGGTAGTAGAAAGTGAAGAGAAAGCCTAAAGAAGCATAAAGAATAGGCAGTTGGCAAGGCATGTAAGAAAAGATAAGTGGGACAACTAATGGGCTAAGTAAATAGAGGAATGGATTGGTTAGTGGGACAAATAGGTTGTAAAATGTTTACATTTTAAAAATTGATAATTGACTATAAAAAGTTTTAATCAGGTGCTTAAAGTTGAGGTATAAATAACCATAGCTAGTTTCACTTTCTTTTAAAAATATTTATTTTAAATATTCTTTTAAAATTTTGAGTTCCAGATACTCTTTCTCCCTCCCACCACTCTCCTGTCCACTGAGAAGGCAAACAATATATCAATTATACATGTGGAATCATGCAAAACATTTTCCATATTAGCCATATCATTAAAAAAGCAAAAAAAAACCTGAAAAAATTATACTTCAATTTTGCACTCAGAGTTTATCAGTTCTCTCTCTGGAGATGGATAGCACATTTTTATGAGACCTTTAAAATTGTCTTGGATCACTATATTCATCACAGTTGATCATCATTATAACATTTCTGTAACTATGTGCAATAATTTCTCAGTAGTTTTCACTTTACTTTGCATCCATTTATATAGTCCTTGCCATTTTTTTTAAGCAATCTCCCTCATTATTTCTAACAACACAGTAGTACTCCATCACAATCATATGCCACAGCTTGTTCAGGCATTCCCCAACTGATGACAATTACATTGATTTCCAATTCTTTGCCACCAGAAGAATAGTTGCTATAAATATTTTTGTGCACATAGGTCATTTCCCTTTCCCTTTGATCTCTTTGGGATATAGAATTAGTAGTGGTATTGCTAGTTCACAGGTCAGTTTTATAGCCCTTTGTGAATAATTCCAAATTATTCTCCAGAATTTTTGGACCAATTCACTACCACACTAGCAGTTCATTAGTATACATATATAGTACACGCATATGTATACATATTTTTGCCTCATCCCTTCCAACATTTTTCATTTCTGATAGGTATGAGGTGGTGTCTCAGGTGTTTTAATTTGCATTTTTCTAATCAATAGTGGTTTTAATCATTTTTATATGACTGCATGATAGCTTTTGTTTTTTCTTATGAAAACTGCCTTTTCATATCTTTTGACCATTTGTTAATTGGGGAACGACTCTTATTCTTATAAATTTGACTTAATTCCCTATGTATTTGAGAAATGAAGCCTTAGAGAAACTTATTGTAATTTTTTTTGACACCACATAATTGTCTATAGTACCATTTAGCAAAATGTAGTTTCCCTGATTATCTCAGTTAGGTCTAGGTTTGCTTTTGTGTCATCTGAGATCATGATTGCCACCCCTGTTCACTTCACTTCAGCTAAAGAATAATTGACTCTGCCCCATCCTTTCATTTCAACTTTGTGTGTATCTTTCTGTCTCGAGTATATCTTTTGTATGCAATATATTTTTGGATTCTGGTTTCCAATCCATTTTGCTATCCACTTCTGTTCTGTGGGTTAGGTCATCCCATTCACACTACTGCCAGATTTATCTTCCTTATGTATAGCTCTGATCTGATAATCGTGCTATTCTTGCTGAAAAGTAGTGTGATTTCTTGGTGCTTCCTCTAGCCTTTCCTAGTCTTCTTCCTTGGAAATAACCTTGCCTTCTCAGACTTCACATAACAATTTGTTTGCACCTTTAATCTTCTCTTTAAAACTCTGACTTCACTACTATGAGAAACAATCCCTCTGTTGATACAGGTCTTTAAGAATCCTCTTGTATTTTAGGTGTTTTTTAAAAAAATGTTTGTTTAAATTTCTGAAATGTAAGGATCACCCCTTATGAATACTCCCTGGTACCTAAAGTGTTTGTTGAATTCTGGATATCTTTCATTTTTATATCACTTTCATTTTTAAATCCAGCATTCTCAACTCCTTTTCTCAGAGAGGCATCTGTTGTAACACAGAATTAAAAGAAAAAAGAGAGAATAGGAAAAGAAAAACTTCTGCAAAACTAACTAGTATATCAGCAGAATATGGAAAAATGTACAATGTTCTGCACCCATGGCTTCCACTTTTATAAGGAAAAGGGGTGAAGCACATTTCTGTCTCTCTTCTTCAGGGTCGACCTTGATTATTATTTTGTACAGCATACAATTAACTGAAATAAATTCTAAAGCTGGGTAAACAAATTGGTTTTGGCTTTGTGTGCTAGTCCCACAATTTAGGGACTCCCTCTAATTTGACAGCTTTCAAGGAAAGAAAACTACAACAACATGGAGAGGCAGGTGTAGTATGTAATCATAGGACACTGGTTCTCAGCCTGAAGTATACAATTACATCACTGGTCATTTTCTGCTTCTCTTTGGAACAAGTAGATCAAAAGAGATAATTCATGCAAAGCACTTTGCAAGCCTCAAAGTGCCATATGTATGTTATGATCACCACCACCATCATTATTTATTCTTTCCACTGCTATCTTCATCATTACTATAAGTAGTAGTGGTGGTGGTGGTAGCAGTGGCATCAACAGCAACAGCAATAGTCCAATAGTAGTAATAATAGTAATGGTGGTGTTAGTGGGAGGAAGCTGAGGAAGAAGAGGAAGAATAATAGTGGTAGTGATGTTCGTAATATTAGTAGTAAGAGCAGTAGTAACAGATCTCCTAACTGCTGCTGGGTTGAGATAAGAACCAGAATCTCTGGCCTCTGGGGAAGTGAGCTGATGCCCTTTCAGAGTACCTCTCTTCCTTGCCAATAACACATGTTCCCAGTTTAACTTTTGAAAGGGACCTGAGACTTGACAAGTATCTAGTGGTTTGAACATGCTTTTTGTCATACTGTCACTAGCCCTTGATCAGGAGGAACAACTCAGCAGGAAAATTCACTGCACCATAAATTTATAATCCATTTTTCTCCATATGGTCTGACCACCTTATGATGTTCATAATTAAAACTTTATACAGACTTACAGCTACTGAGACA
This sequence comes from Gymnobelideus leadbeateri, assembly GCA_011680675.1. Classification (NCBI taxonomy): domain Eukaryota; kingdom Metazoa; phylum Chordata; class Mammalia; order Diprotodontia; family Petauridae; genus Gymnobelideus; species Gymnobelideus leadbeateri. The sequence goes on from WOXC01011913.1 coordinate 75,845, forward strand.
GGTTGATTCAGTGCTGGCTACGGAGCCTAATAAATCACTGGGGCTCATGGTATAATTGTGACTTGATAATTATTCCATCTGCACTATGAAGGGCTAACCCTGTGCAAAATTATGAGGGAGGAAATGTTTGTCCTTAGTCCCTCTCCATCATTTTCTGATGTTTCTTATGAACTTGTGGCATCTTCATTTTGCCCAGCATGTGTTTTTTGCTCTCAGGCATACTCCTAATCTATTCAAGTCTCAACTAATTTTTCAACACTCTAGGACCCATCACATCATCATTTCAACTTTCCCCTCTGTCTTCCCTGAAACTCTCACCTCCTTATCACAGTTTAGCTGACCTTTATGCAGGAGTGTACTGGAGCCAGCTTGATTTAGCTCATAAGAACGGATTGTTAACATTTTTGATAGGAGCACTTATACCCCAGAAATTGAAAGGCTTGTTTTGTTGATTGTTGACTTTAGAAAGTCATGGAGATCATGTTATTTATTTTTATTTTTTTGCTTTTTTGGAGGGCAATTGGGGTTAAGTAACTTGCCCAAGGTCACACGGCTAGGTTTTTGTTTGTGTCTGCGTTAAGTGTCTGTGGCTGGATCCCAACTCAGGTCCTTCTGACTCCAGGGCTGACGCTCTACTCACTGCGCCACCTAGCCGCCCCAACATGGAGATAATGTTAACAATTCAGATTAAACTCAAAAGTGTGTTATTCATAGTCCCCCCATTTAAAACATTTACTAAAATACCCTATATCCCATTCCCTTGGGGACTTGTTTTAAGCTCAGGGTGATAATCTTAAAATAATTCTAGTAAAGTGTAAATGAATAGAGATTGGTTGGTGGATTCCTCCTCTGAGGAAAAAAAAAAGTTGTATTTTGACAGAAGCTACAAGAATGATTAAGCCTAGGGCTTAATAGAAAGGGCTGACGATGGGAATACTTTTGGACTGAGGTGGGTGCTTCTTATATCCTTCATATTACCCTATGGTCTTTTTCTAAGTGAAGATGCTACAGACATCCAAATCAAATTGTCCTACTGACTATTGTCCATGAACTAGAAGAGAAGGCTTAGTATAGCACCTCATAACCTATCATGGATTTCCTCTCATTTCCTAGGTAAGAGATATTTGGATCATGTGAGAAAAAGAAATGAGTGGTTTGGTAATTAACTACGGCATGTGTGTGCAGTACATTAGTTCCTGGCCTGTGGTCTCCTCTACAGCAATATCCATGATATGGGTTAATTATCCCATATTAACTACTGATTCAACAGTAAAAATATATTCTGATTAGGAGAAGTGTCTTCCCTCCTCTGATTTTTTTTTTAGGGGGGCAGATGTAGGGCTTGAAATTGAAGGCAGAAGGTAATACAATAGTTCTAAGGAACACAAGGAAAAGCTGCTTTAGGGATAGGGAAATTGCTATAAGATAAATGAAGTACTTTCTATCTTTGATCCATACAGAAGACAATTATCCAAATCCATGTCTCTGCAAATATGACTTTGCTTTCTACATCACTGGGTTACAAACTTTAACAATAATAATGCCCTAGCAGTTCCCTCTTCAATTAAGTTACTGACCAAGAAGATATTTAACAGGGATAACATATTCAACAACTGAATCAAAGAACTTAATATATTCCACTACCTACTCAAGGATCAATAAGAAACATTTAAAGGAAAATGGATGTGAATAGATTAAGATAAAAGATATCAGGAAACCATACTTGTTATCCCATGCTTCTAGACCTTCTGACGAGTGATAAAGAAGATCCATTATGATTCAATAAACATTTATTAAGTAGCAACTGTAGGCAACTGTAGAGGTTTTGTGACTAGAATGCTATTTTCAAAGAATTTACATTTTAGAAGGAAGGCTGAAAGCCTGTCTGATCCAATAAAATACAATCTACCAAACATTTCTTAAGTATCTACCATGTGCAAACTAGATACAAAATTAATTAGTTAGAAAATGATTAGATATATAGAACAGGTCAAATAGATTAAATAAAAAGCAGAATAAAAGATGAAGCTTATTGTAATACATGGTGGAAAGTGTTAGTCTGAACTCATTTTCTACCAGAGTATGTTCCAATTTTTTCCCAGAAATTTGTAATCAAATAGTGAGTCCTTATATCCGAAGTCCTAGATTTATTGTACCCTATTCCACCGCTTGATTGCTTGTAGGTATTGTTTATCTAATCTTTCTCATTCATCAGCACTTATATTTTTCAAAACCAGTACCAAATTGTTTTGATAATTATTGATTTATAGTAAAGATTGAAATTTGGTACTGACAAACATCACTTATTCCTACTCTTTTATTAATTCTTTTAGAACTCTTGACTTTTTATTCCTCAAGAAAAATTGTGCTATTTTGTCTATATATATAAAATAAGTTTGATTGGTATGGCATCAAATCTGTATAATTATTTAAATAATACCATTTTATTATATTGGTATGACCCAAAGATAAGCAATTATTATCTCTTGAGAAATTTAAGTCTTAAAGAGGATTTCAATAAAACGGCATGTGTTAGAAGAACATTCTAGGCAGAGAAAATCATATGTGCTTATTCACAGAGGTGGGAAAGGTAAGGGAAAACAATAACTGGGAAAAGCCAGCAGTTAAAGTATAATGTTTGCAAAAGTTGGAATCATGAAATGAAGCTGGGAAGGTAAGTTCTAGCTAGATTGTGGAAAACATTGAAGAAGGAGAGAGAGAGAGAGAGAGAGAGAGAGAGAGAGAGACAGAGAGAGAGAGACAGAGAGAGAGACAGAGAGAGAGACAGAGAGAGAGACAGAGAGAGAGAGAGAGAGAGAGAGAGAGAGAGAGAGAGAGAGAGAGAGAGAGAGAGAGAGAAACTTTTAAGTGTGGGTTTATGGATTCGGAAGATTTCTGTTAAATTCTGAGACATGATAGCCAGGATCTCATACTCTCTGTCATAGACATGCCCAGGAGATTAGGAAAAATCTCCAATGGTACTGTCAAGGAAGTAGTTCATGTTGCCCTTATGATATAGTTCTCATTGCCCTGTCCTTTAGTGTTTTCAGTCCTTGTGAATTCTGGCAATTTTAGCATTTTTCCACACAGAATACATTTTCCAAGGATGCATGCAAACTGCCAGGGAATGCAAACACAGACACACAAGGTAAGTCAGTCAGGAATACTAGATTCCCTTAACCACATCATTTTGATAGGAGGAGGTCTCACCTAACATCCTACTTCTACATATCCTATATCTGTAGTAATCATTTCTAACTATAGTATAATGGACTGGTAAAAAGGCCAACTCTAGCTTTCCTACTTTTATGTAATTTTATAGATTGTCACACTTAAAGAGATAGGACAGTGTGCTTATTAGGGCTCCAAACAGCTACAACTGTCTTCCTGGCACTGAAGATCAATTATTATGTCTTTATGATTGTGCTGACAATCAATTTAGCAGTGGCATGAAGGTTGGATTAAGAGGGAAGAGATTAGAGTCAAGTTTGGAGAATATTATAATACACTGGAAAAGCGGTAAGTAAGGTGTATGTGAAAGAGGATAGTGTATATGAGAAGTGATGAATGTGACAACTATTTTGCAAGTAGAATAAAGAGGGATGAGGTGATGATTAGATGCAGAGAATGAAAGACAGAGAACAAAAGGTTTCAATCCTAGGTGAATGATTGAATTGTGGTGCTAAAGACAGAAATAATATCATTAAGAGGAAGGTCAGATTTTTGGAGGAAGGTGATGAGTTCATTTTGGAGCATATTGAATTTGAGGTTATATGGAAACCCTAGTTAGAATTTCCCAGTAAGTATATGGGCATCCATGATAAGTTCAGGTGAAAGATGAAGATTGGAGATATTGACTTAATAGCCACCTGTGTAAAGTGATAATTGAAGCCACAGGAGTAGGTGAAGTAATTAAGTAAAAAAGTGCAGTTAGAAAAAAAAAAAGACTGGGAACAACTTTGGGTGAATCTCAAATACAGGAGGAAGAGGAAAGAACCAATTACTCAGAGGAAGAGAGAATCCAAAAACAGAGTTATCAATAACATTAATGGCCTCAGATCTATATATACAGATGCACAAATAAGACTTGATGGGATGGAGCAGTAGGACTGAAATATGACTCTGATGGGGCAGCTAGGTGGCACAGTGATGTGCCAGGCATGGAGTCAGGAATTCTTCATCTTTCTGAATTCAAATCTGGCCTCAGATACTTACTAGCTGTTTGACCCTGGACAAATCACTTATTGCTGTTTGTCTCAGTTTCCTAATCTGTAAAGTAATCTGGAGAAGGAAATGGCAAGAAATGCCAAGAAAACCCCAAATGGAGTCATGGAGATTCAAACATAACTGAAATGGCTGAACAACAAAACAACTCCGAAAGAATTTCAATTATTCAACACCTTCCCCCTCCCACACCGCTCTCCCAGATTATTTAATATCGATCAATAGACTCCTAAGCTGGTCATCAGAGACACATGTCCAACCCATGGTCTATGTGCACTCATGCTGGTCACTTCAGGGTAATTGGAACTGAAAAGGGCACTTCTAGACCAGAGGTGTCAAACTCAAGTACCGGTACTCTCACTAATGAGAGCTGAATTAGATACAATGACAAAAATAAGACTCTCTTCTCAAGGAACTTAAATTCTATCAGGAAAGATAATTTGTATAAAAGTTTGGCATACAGGGTGTTTCAAAACCTCTTGGAGCAGTATTAAACCTTAATAGTAATAAAACCACACAAATACCTTTGGAATACCCTGCATTAAGTACAATACAAGGTAAATAATATTTTTTAAGGAGAGAAACAAAGCAGTTGGAGGATCAGGAAAGACGATGTAGGTGCTCAGGTTGGATTTTTGAAGAAAATAAGATATTCTAAGAGACAGAAGTAAGGACACTAAACACTGAAGAGAGTTGATGAAAAATCACAGAAATGAGTCAGGGACAGCGAGAAGGACTATAGAGTGTGGGAAGAGGAGTAAGGTATAGTAAAGTTGAAAAGGTAAGTTGAGATCAGTTTTTGAACATCTTTTGCAGGAAAAAAGGAGTTTAGATTTGATTCTAGAGAAAATAGGGAGCTTTTGGAGTTTTTTTTAAAGTAGATCAACAGGATTTTTAAACCTACAGTAAGGAAAAGTACCATGGCAGCTGTGAAGAGGATCTGACAGGAAAGAGACTAGAAGGAGAGAAACCAATTGGGAGGCTTTTGTAATAGTACAGATGAGACGTAGGGTAGGTAGGGTGGTAGCCATGTTTGTAAAGAATAAGGGTTAGATATGAGAGATATTGTGGATGTTGAAACAATAATTTGCCAGCTGATTTGATATAGGGGAGATTAAGGAGTCAGGTTCCACTGGTTTACTTTTAACTAATGCCAAAGTACTAATGATTTCACAAAATGAATGGACTCTCCCTAATGAGATCTGAACTAGATAAAAATGTAATTGGAGAATGTTTAACCAAATAAAAAAGATAATACAACATACATTAATGTTAATTTATGATTTTCTAAGTCAATATTTGACCTTCTGTGATCAATTTCCATTTGAATTGACTAAATCCATCACTGATTTAGTCCATGCTCTATCCACACCCACCCATGCTGGACCCCTGTTTCACTTACCCTTTCTAAGCCTCTAAGTATCTGTGAAATTGGATAACAACTTGCACTCTGTCTTAGTTTTCAGGGGTAAAAAGAATGGAGGCACATATATCTTTGAGGCAGCAGGCAATAACGGACAGTTAGTAGTCTGCCTGCCTCAGAGAGAAGGCCCACTTGGATTTAAGGCTTTCCTCAACATACATTGTGTATCCCTGAACAAGTGGACTAACTTCTCTAAGACTTTAAGATGCAGAGTAGTTGCCTCTCTATTTTGGAATGGAGGCTTCCTCAGAAAGTGTTCCTCACACAAATGGAAACAAAGCTTCGTACCTAAAACAAAGTGCACAGAAATGTAAGCTGTCATTGTTTGTCTTTTTCCTCACCGTTGTTTTCCCATCATACTTCCTCTTGAGATTTTATAGAACACTGGAGATAAGCAAAAGTCTGGTGAGTCTAGAGTCTATTGAAAAATTATGTATTTACCCATTTGGGATTATGTGTGAAAATAGTTTTATGCAAATATATGCAGAGTTTGTGAGAAAATTGCTTTATGGAAATATGTAGAATGTTACAGGGGAGAAAATAAACTTTGAAATGACAATGTAGCATCTCCTCAGTAAACCTCTTAACCTCATTAAAAAGGTCCTGACTCTTTCCTGACTTCATTGGCAAAGTGATGCATGCACACACCTGTTTTATTAGAAATTGTGATGAAAGGCAAATAAACACATAACTTTAAACATGAGGGTCAGGGATCTGAAGTGATATTTGCAATTGTTTTGATGGAGAATCCACCCTCTAAACTCAAAACATGAACCAGATTATATCAGGATCTTAATTATCAACATTTTTTACTAATCTAGGTAAAACACTGTTTTAAAAAATTCCTTTGGACATTACTTATTCTGCCATTTGAACTTCTTTGTAGATGTTGATGTAGTAGGAATGACTAATTGGAGAAACTTCTATGATGGCATTTCCCATGCATACTAGTTGTCTGACTATCGGGTGGTTGCAACACAAGGAGAGTACTCTGGTTTAAAAGTATTTTGAGGGGTATGAGATTTTTAAAAGTGGAAAGGTCAGAATCAGAGAGGTGAGAAAGGGATTGGGTTGATTGGAGTGAAGATGATCAATCAGGATTCTGACTAGCAGGATTAAGGGGATAAATAAGACTTCCCCATAATCCCTGAACAAAAGAAATCCTTGAAGATCTGTGATGATACCCTAGAGTAACCTGAGAAATGTGCCTGCACCAGAGACCCTTTAGCAGACCTTTATGTCAATTGTCAGGAGTAGAGAGAAAGATGGAGCTATGAGGATTCAGGCAGGATAATTTTTTCCAATTGTTTTTTAAAAAAAGAAAAGCTAATTCATGCTGAGGCCAAAACCTTCCTAAATGGAAGGGAGTATTCTCATTTGCTATGGGTGCTGAGGCTGCTATTGCTTGACATTTCATAGAATTGAGTTATTATTCACTTTGTGATTCTAGCCTAGTTACATACTTTGCCAGTTAATTTGTGATTACTATCTATTTTCAAGAAAGTAACTAATTACCTAGACTTGAACTTGACTTCAGTCAGGGTTCTTAACCCTTCATCATTGAAATTCTTTTAAAACAATTATTTCTTTTATTTTTTAAGCAATTGGGGTTAAGTAACTTGCTCAAGGTTACACGGCTAGTTATTTATTTATGTGTGGGTGCTAATTTTCTGAGGTTGGAACCAATCCCAGGCCCTCCCAACTCCAGGGCCGGAGCTCTTACTCATTGCACCACCTAGACTCCCCTAAACAATTATTTCTAATACATTTGGTTTCCTTTTATTCCTATGTATTTTATTGAAAGCATTTAAAGACTTTAGATTTAAGGTTTAAGATGTGATCAATAGGCTTTACCCAACTGGCAAAAGGGTCCATGAAACAAATAAACATTAAGACCTCCCTTGTTTTAGAGATTTTTGGTTGGATATGTGTGTCTTTATGGAGAAAATCTGTATAATGAGGAAAGAAATGTAAAATTGCAAAGCACTCCCATATGGCACACACTTAATGTCTGATTCTCAGGATAAGTTGGGCATGTATATATGTAAATACACCTATATAGACCTATATGCAAATATAAATTTAAACAGTTTTAGTTTATTTTTTATAGCTGTAACTTCCAAATATTGCAATCTCCACTCCTCCTTGCACCCCTTTATAACAAGGAGCTATAATTAAGCAAAACAAAATGACATATGACGATATCTGAAACTATTCTCTATCCATAATCCACTACTTCTCTCCCAAGAAGAGAGGATGGAGGATGGAAACAAACATTTATTTAGGACCTATTATGTTCCAGGCACTGTACAAAACGTTTTTATCAAGGGTTTAATACTTTATTTCACACAAATATTATCTTATTTGACCTTAACAACAACCCTGGGAAGTAGATGTTATTATTATACCCATTTTAGAGGTGAGGAAAGCAAGACAAACAAAGATTAAGTGACTTGCCCAAGCACAGCCAGTTAGCAAGTGTCTGGATTTAAGTCAGGTCTTCGGGACTTTACATCTACTACTGTCTCCACTGTACTACCTAGCTGCTGCTAGAGCAGGTATGCTTCATCATCAGTACTCTGAAATTGAGATTGGTCATTATAGTGATCTGAATTCAATTGGCTTTTCAGTGTCATTTTGTTTTGCATTATTGTGTTCATTCTGTATGTTTTCTCTTGCTTCTGCTGGGTGATGCAATGGGCAGAGTGCTAGACCTGAAGTCAGCAGGACCTGAAGTCAGCAGGACCTGAAGTCAGCAGGACCTGAGTTCAAATCTGCTATCAGATACTAGCTTTGTGACTGTGCAAATCACTTAACTTCCATCTGCCTCAGTTTCCTTATCTCTCTCATCTGTAACATGGGGATAATGATAGTATTTACCTATGGAGTTGTTGTGAGGATAAGATGAGTGAATATTTGTAAAGCATTTTACTTAAAGTACTTATATACTTAAGGTACTAAGTAAATGTTATGATGATGATGATGATGATGATGATGATGATGATGATGATGATGATGATTTGTTCTGTATTAGTTCAAACAAATCTTCCAAAGCTTCTCTGAAGTTCCAATACTGGTTATCTCTTGGAAAATAATATTATTCCATAGCGTTCATATACCAAACTCTGGTGAAACATTTCCCAGTTAATGGGAACTTAATTTATTCCCAGTTTTCGCTAACAGAATGGGGCTGCTATGCATATTTTCCTATATATTAATCTTTTCTTTTTACCTTTTTGAGAGATATTTTCCAGTGGTAAGATTTCTGGGTCAAACAATTTGAACAACTGTTACTTTAAAAAAAGTAATTTCATCCAGAAAATTGGATCAATTCACAGCTCCAACCACAGTGCATTAGCATCTTTGTCTTCACAGGTCTTTTCCAACAGTCACTGTTTTTCTTTTTTATAATGTTTACTAATTTGCTGAGAGTGAGGTGAAATGTAATTTCTACCAAACTGCTTCCAAAATTTTCTGTATATATTTTTTCCAAATAAGAATCTTTACTTGTTCAGTTTGTGTCATTGGGTGTTTCAATAATTTGATGAATTTTATGTCTTATGTATTTAGTTAGTTGCTTATCAAGTTAGTTAAATAAAAGGCTCACTTTTATTTACCTAGTACTAAAGTCTTGATGAACTCATCATCTTTTCCCCTAAACTTGCCTCTCTTCTTAATGATTTATTAATGTTGAGAGGACTGCCATCTTTCCAGTTATAGAGGTTTGCCGTCTTGGTGTCAACCTTGACTTTTTACTCTCACCCACCCCATATATTAAATCTTACCAAAATCCTGTGGTTTTTATCTCTATAATTTTCACACATGTTCCTTTCTCTCTCCTCATATAGTTACTACCCTAGTTCATGCCCTTTTCTCCTTTTTCCTGGATTATTTTTATAGCCTCCCTATATGTCTCCCTACCTCAAACTACTCCAACTCACCCTCCATACAACTGCCAAAGTCATCTTCCTAATGTTCAGTGCTGAGTCGAAATGCTCTAGCAGTCTCTTATTGCTTCTAGGATCAAATATAAACTTTGGCATTTTAAATCCTTCACAATTTTCCCTTTTCCTACCTTTTCAGTCATCTTACATGCTATTCCACTCCACACACTTGATAGTAAACCTATACTGGTCTGCTTGCTGAGATGCACATTATTCTTTCTCACCCATCTCCATTCCTTTACACTGCTACTCCATACATAGAATGCATTCTTTCCTCACCATATCTGTTTCTTTAAATCCCAGGTTTCCTTCAAATCTCAACTCAAGAATCACTTGATCCATGAGATATTTCTTCATTCTCCCTGGCTGCTAATGACTCTCTCCTGAAACTACCTCCTATTCATTTTTGTATGTGCTTGATGTATACTTATATGTCTATATGTGATGGAATCCTAACAAAGCAGCCCCCAGCCCCAACATTCTAACTTCATTATAGGCCTAGCCCCACTGAATAGCAAGTCCACTGTACCTACCTAGCCTCCACCAATATCCTAACTTCTTTATATATGCCTCACTACTCGCTAGAACAACAAATGTGTCCCTGCCCCTAGACCCATTCCCATAGAAACAGGTGTCTTCTTGTACTCAACCACAATCACATCATCCACCTAACCCAAAACAGGACCACAATACCTAACTATCTTGATCAGACAGGAACACAATAGCTAGTCAATTAGAGGGCAGCATGACCAGAAATTTATGCAACTGAACCGTAGATGGGCGCCCTCCTCCATTACCTAATCCCTTAACAAACCCCTCATGACTTTTTAATATTCATGATTTCTGTTATGTAATTGCATCATTATCCTATAAATTAATCTTGCTTTCTCTGAAGTTGCTGGTTCCTCTAGGAATTTAACCCACTTTAGGAGAGGTGTCAATCTCAATAAATGCCTATACTTGGATTAGAGGTGGTCTGATTCTGAATTCTTTGAGATGGTTCCACCCACAACACATCATGAAACCACAACAGTTTTTGGGTGGGCAGAGTCCCCACAACAACATATGTACACACTATCTTTCCCATTATCATGTAAGCTCTAAAAGCATAAGGATCATGTCACTTTTGTCTTTGTATCCCAAGTGGTTAGCACAATATAGTGTAGAAGTTGGATTCAGCTGGATCTGAGGTCTAAAATCTTATTCGTTGTCTGCCTCTGGAATTAAGTTATCTCCTTCAGCCTATATTTCCTCACTTGTAAAATAATAACAACAATAATAATAATAAAGAAAGCACTTCATCAGCCTCAATGCACCAGAGCTATGGAGGTGACATTTATTATTATTAATAATAATAATAATAAATACTTATTGGTTGAGTGATTAATTAGAAATGATATATCTCCTTCATGTCAACTTTTAAAAAGAAATAATTTCTCCTGCAAATCTTGACTTTTTTTCTCCAAATTAATGTTATTACATTGTATATCTCTGTAAAGAAACACCTATCCGATTTAATGAAAATAGCATTAAATTACTGAAATAATTTAGGGAATATTACTATTTTTGCTGCAGTAGTTTGGTTCAGTTGTGAATGATGAATATCTGGAACACATAGCAAGCAATCATCTTTATTTATTCCTATTCCCTTTGAAAAGTTATTGTCTGTTTTGAAGGAAGGCCTTTAAAAATTATTGCCATACTTTCTTTTGACAGACATTTCTCAATGAATCTGTCCTGCCCAGGGAGAAGGAAAAAACTTAAAGAAAAAAACAAACAAACATCAAAAGGGGAATTCATCTTTTAATTTTGATTGTATTTTATTAACTTTGATCATTTTACTTTAACATAGGGTTTTTATATCTTTATTGACTCAATTTATATGCTTATATTCACTGTGTATATTTTCTTTTGATTCTGCTACCTTCATTCCACATGACATCATTCACATCTTCCCATATTTCTGTGAATTCTTATTTATTTATTTAAACAATTTAATGTCTACAGTAATTTTATTTTTCTCTTTTTTAATTTTTAGTTTATTCATTCATTTAGCTTATTCATTCATTTCCACAAGATTTTGAGTTACAAATTTTCTATACATTTTCCCCCTACCCACCACCCCAAAACAGTAATCCCACTGAATATTCCCTTCCCCCAATCTGGTCTCTCCTATTCTTCCCCATCCCCCCTCCGACTTTCCAGTAGGGCATGATGGATCTCTATGCCCTAGTGACTGTATATCTCATTTCCCAGTTACATGTAAAATTATATATATATATATATATATATATATTTAAACATTTGATTTTAAAATTTTGAATTCCAGATTCTTTCCCTTCCTCCCTTGTCACCCAACCTCACTGGGAAGATAAGCAATTAAGTATAGGTTGTACATGTGTAGCTACGCAAAACATTTCCATAATGGATATATTATGAAAGACTGACTATATTTCCCTCCATCCTATCCCACCCCCCACTAGTTCTATTCTCTACTTTGATCCTGTCCCTTTTCAAAAGTGGGTGCTTCCAACTTCCCCCCCCCCCCAGCCTATCCTCCCTTCCATTATCTCCCCTCTCATTCCCTTTCCCCCTACTCTCCTGTAGGGTGAGATACCCTATTCAGTGTGTATGTCATTCCCTCCATAAGCCAAATTCAATGAGAATAAGGTTGACTCATTCCCCTTTGCCTTCCTGTTCTTCCCCACCATTGTAACAGTTTTCCCTTGCCTCTCCTATATGAGATAATTTACCCCATTCTGTCTCTCCCCGTCTCCTCTCATTTTATGCCTCTCAACTCTTAATTTCACCTTTTAAGTATCATCTCTTCCTATTAAATTGGTCCTGTGCCCTCTATGTATACCTGTACACACACTCACATATGTTTTTGTATGCCTATTTACCCTCCTATATAGACATATATATATATACATATATATATATACATATATATATAGTAAGTACACACACATATATACATTTCTATTCCCTTCCACTATTCTCATACTGAGAAAAGTTTCATAAGTTACAATTATCATTTTTCCATGTAGGAATGTAAATAGTTCAACTTTGACAAGTTCCTTATGATTTCTTTTCCCTGTTTACCTGTCTATGAATTCTTTATATTTTTCCCTCCATTACATTCATATGCCATGGAGGTGTTGCAAAATCTTTAGTCATATATTTTGTTTTCAGCTTTTTTGTTAGGAGGAAGAACATTTAGATCAAAACATTAATTACCTTCTCTGTATTCCAAGGTGTTGATTAGAATGAAATAGAAGGTTATCAAGACATCAGGAAAGGGCATCTCTGCTGAGAGAAAGAGCATTTCAGGCCAAGCTGAAAAATGATGCTGTCTGTCCTCAGTGTGAATCGAAGGCAAAAGTCACTGAGCAAAGAATAAGGAATGGAAAACAGAATTATGGCTGTTTGCATCAAATGATTATAAGGTGACTTCAGCATTTTGCTTAAATGATTATGAACACCCAGCAATTTGTAGATATCCAAAATCTAAGAAATAACTGGATTTGAATTCCAGTGCCAAAGGCAATATCTTTTTTAATGATCTGCTACTACTTCATTATCAATGCCATCTTTAAACCACTTTTGTGGATAATTGAGAGATATTTGAATTTTTTATAACCTTAATATATAGAATAGAGACTTTCTTCAATGTTTCGTTTAATTTCTAATTGAAGGAAAGAATTGGACTGGGGACCAGAGGGCCTGCAGTATCATTCTGACTCTTCCAATGGTTCATAATGTGTCCTGAGGGAAATTGTTTTCCCTTGTGAGAATAAAAATTCCTTACCTGTGAAATAAGAAAATTGGGTTAGAAATACATAAAATTCACTTTGCTTCTCTATGAAGCTGGGGATACCAACTCTATGAATTTTACAGAGCCCTTAGCATCAGGAAAGCATTGTTCTCATCACCTTGACAGGATGTGGTCCATGACTCGTAAAACTTTCAATTCTTCTTATTCCTATTGTTATATATCACCTTTAATCAATTTTATCCTTAAATATCCATATTAATCCAGAAACATTGTTGTTTTAGCATAATTAAGTATTAATTAGTCTTTCAGAAATTTGCAATTGTTCTTTCAATAAAACTTGGGTAGTAAGAGTAAGAAGGAAATTCATTGCTTCAAATTAACATTATCAGAAGATATAATTGATCTGTAATAAAAATACCATCAGAGTAAGATTACCTCTTACTCTGAAACTTTCCATTATTCACATCAGTCATTAAGATATTTTCTCCTTCTTTCCTTCCTTCCTTCCTTCCTTCCTTCCTTCCTTCCTCCCTTCCTTCCTTCCTTCCTTCCTTCCTTCCTTCCTTCCTTCCTTCCTTCCTTCTTCCCTCCCTCCCTCCTTTCCTTTGCTATAATTTTCCTTTTATTTATTCATTCGTTTATTTATTTATCTATTTATTTTTAAGCTGGGTGTATCTCCTTATTTTTCTCAGGATGGAAGTGCAGTGGTCACTCATGAGCCAGACTCAACTGATAAATGTGGGAGTTTTAATCTGCTCTGTTTTGTTTCCATTTATCCCAAGCCAGTGTGACCCTCCTTTTTCAGCCTGGTATCCCCAGCTCCCAAGTACTTACCATATTGGACTAGACTTAGTGCAGACTATGGAATGGGTCAGCTTTAGCCCTACTCTGCATTATAGTTCCTGAACTTTACTAGCCTTAGCCTCCCCAGTAGCAGGGATTATAAATGTATTCCATCAGAATAAGCAAAAATAATGTTTTTTCACCAAGTATCTGATTAAATCACACTTCCAACATAGTGTTTTACTAAGCATTCTTCTTTGTAAAGTACAATGCAGTCTTTGACATCTATATCACTTGAGTATGTTATGATGTTGAATAGCATTTAAAAAAAAATATATGTACTCTGTTTCCAAACCAAGCAGGTTGTTCACTACACTCAGATGCTGCTTATAAGCTAGTATATAGTCTTTGAGAATTACTATTTTGTTTTTTCTTATTTAATGGTATTTAATTTTATCCCCAATTACATGTACATATAGTTTTCAACATTGATTTTTATAAGATTTTGAATTCCAAATTTTTCTCCCTCTTTCCCTTCCCTACTCCCTTCTCAAAATAGCAAGTAATCTGATTTAGATTATACATGCACAATCATGTTAAACATATTTCCACATTAGTCATGTTTTAAAAGAAGAATCAGAACAAAAGGGAAAAGTCATAAGAAAGAAAAAAACACAACAAAAAAGTGAAAATAGTATGCTGTGACCTGCATTCAGACTCCATACTACTTTCCCTGGATGTAGCTAGCATTTTTCATCATGAGTCCTTTGGAATTGTCTTGGATCACTGAATTGCTGAGAAGAACTGAGTGTATCATGGTTGATCATTGCACAGTATTGCTGTTTACAATGTTCTGGTTCTGTTCACTTCACTCAACATGAGTTCATGTAAGTTTTTCCAGGTTTTTCTGAAATGCATCTGTTCTCATTTCTTATAGCACAATAGTATTCCATTACATTCATATATCACAACTTGTTCAGCTATTCCTCAATTGATGTGTATCTCTTCAATTTCTGATTCTTTGCCACCACAAAAAGTGATGCTATAAATATTTTTGTACATGTAGGTCCTTTTCTCTTTTGTATGATCTCTTCAGGATACTGACCTAGTAGTGGTATTGCTGGATCAAAAGTTATCCACAGTTTGATTGCATTTTAGGGCATTCCTGGTATAAATCCTACCTGGTCATAATGTATTGTTCTTATGATAAATTGCTGTAATCTCTTTGCTAATATTTTATTTAAAATTTTTGCACCAATATTCATTAGGGAAATTGGTCTATAATATTCTTTCTCAATTTTTGTCTCTTCCTGATTTAGATGTGAGCACCCTATTTGTGTCATAAGAAGAATTTGGTAGGGACTATGAATTGCCAATTTTATACATACACACATATATAATATACGTTCATATATATACATATATATATACATATATATGTATCTATCTATCTATTTATCAGAAATTCATTCCATTACTAGCTCTGAATTCAACATCTTCCCACTTTGGTATGACGTCTCAGACCTTTTGCTCCATTGATGTAAGCTTTAAGAACCCAGGACCACCTATGCCTTGGCATAGAATTTTAATATATGATATAGAGAAATGTTTGGGACAGCATTTCTAACAAAAAAAATATAAACAATTGTGTCCAATATAATTGACATCCTGATTAGTGAAGAAGGCTTCCTAGAAAAGGTGGTTTTAATGGGATTGTGGATTTTGCACCTTATTTGAAACCAGGAAGCCTTGCATTCAAGGCATGGTTCAGATGCTTACTGATTGTGTGATCCTAGGGAATTCACAAGACCTTTCTGGATCTCCTATGTCAAATGAGGAGGTCAAAATTTATACCCATCTTGAAGCTGGAATTCAAAGTTTTAAAACTGAATGTTTATATATATATATATATATATATATATATATATATATATATATATATATATATACACACATATATACATATATATGTATATACTATTATCAATACCATTTTACATGTAATTGGGAAATAAGATATACAGGGCATAGAGATCCACCATGCCCTACTGGAAAAGTCAAAGGGGGTATGGGGGAAGATAAGGGAGAGAGCAGATTGGAGGAGGGGATATCCAGTGAGATCACTGTTTTGGGGACATGGGTAGGGGAAAGGCAGGGAGAAAATTTGTAACTCAAAATCTGGTGGAAATGAATGATGTAAACCAAAAATCAATAAAGTATTATAAATAAATGAATAAATAAAACATCTCCCATGAAGAAAAAAAAAACTTTATACCTTTCTAGCCCTAAGAAAATGATCTTATATACTTTTTTGATCAACTATATGTCTCCTCCATAGGGTCCATTATCTCTCCCTTTTTCTGAGAGTCTTCTCAAACTCTAAGCCTGGAACCACAATGGCTTTCAGGATCATTTTTCTTCTTCTTGGTCAAGTTGAGATGCCTCCCCACTGCACTTTTAAATCATCTTCAGTCTATGCCTCCACTCTTGAACCCTTATCCATTCATGTTTTCTCTTCATTCTATCGGAATGCAATTTTCCAAGACAGGGACTATCTTGCTTGCTTGTATTTGTATTTCCGAATATCTGCATAGTGTTTGGAAATACCTCTGTCTCTGTCTCTGTCTCTGTTTCTGTCCTTCTCTGCCCTACTTCTTTTGTAAGCTCACCATTTAGCACAGTGCCTAGTACTTAATAAATACTTGCTGTCTTTGTGACTTTTGCAGACACATCAAATCTTCCTGTGTCCTACATTCATTGAGGGGAATAATTGTTTAACATTTTAAAAAATTTTATCAAATACTTTATTAAATTCTAGTTTACATCATTCATTTCTGCAAGATTTGGAGTTACAAATTTTCTCCCCATTTTCCTAACACCCATCACCCCAAAATAGCGATCCCACTGGATATCCCCTCCTCCAATCTGCTCTCTCCCATATCTTCTCCCATACCCCCTGCAACTTTTCAATAGAACATGGTGGATCTCTATGCACCAGTGCCGGTATGTCTTATTTCCCAGTTACATGTAAAATAATATTAATGATAGTGTATATATATACACACACACACACACACACACACACACACACACACACACATGTATATATATGTATATATATATATATATATACATATATATAAATATATGTATATGTAAACATTTCATTTTAAAACTCTGAATTCCTGGGCGGAGCCAAGATGTCTGAGTAGAAACAGCTCATCCAAGCCACTCTGCCCCCAGATTCCCACCAAACTATGTAAAAGGGGACTCTGAACAACTTATGGAGCCCTAACACCCACAGAATGACACATAGAAGCTAACCTCCCGCTGAGGACAGCCCAGCAGCCCTGCAGGAAGGACCAGCACAGCGATCTGGGAGCCAGTAGCGCGCAAAGCACAGAGCGCAGGAAGCAGAGCCGAGCAGAGCCCAGGTCCGCATGAGCCGAGGTTTTAGCCCCAGGGCGGCAGGGCCAGCAGCCAGCTGGAGGAACCCCAGAACACCAGCAGCCTTGGCGACTCCAGAATTATCAACATAGACATGCCTAGGACAAAATAAGAGGTTAGTGTCCTATGGACTTTGGGACTGATATTTGGGGGAAATTGTCGGCTCCCTCCCCTGGGGGCTAGAAGCTGCTGAGGAGACAAAGCATTTTGTAGTTTTCAGAGGCAGCTCAGGCTCCCGGCCTGCAATTAATTATAGGGAGATCCAGCAATCAGTCTTGGGGGGGTAATTGCTCTTGCTTTAACCTCCCTGGATCTGGATTGTGATCTGGGGTGGAAGTCGTGGGTGGGTTTACAGCTTGCCAGAAACAAAAGTTGCCCCCCACACGTTCGGGATGAAAATTCCTCTATCTGGCCTTAAAGCCATAGTGTGGCAACAAGCCCAATAGTCAAGTAATTAAGTGGCAACATGCCAAGGCAAAGGAAACAGAAAAATGCAACCCTAGACTCCTATTTTGGGGGCATAGAGTGGGAAAAGGACTGTGAGGTCAGAAATCCTGCTCCAGAAGCCCCAGGGGAAAAGATGAGCGGGTTACAGTCCATAGAGGACCTTAAGAAGGACTTTAAAAATCAAATAAGAGAAGTGGAGGAAAAATTGGAAAGAGAAATGAGAAGGATGCAGGAGAAGTATGAAATGAGGGTCAACAGCCTGACTGAGGAAAACAACACCTTAAAAAATAGACTGACTCAAAAGGGCCAAAAGGGCAATGAGGAGAAGAATGCCTTAAAAAGTCGAATTTGCCAGATGGAAAAAGAATTTCAAAAGTTCACTGAGGAGATTCATTCCTTCAGAGTTAGACTGGAGCAAATGGAAGCTAATGACTTTATGAGAAATCAAGATGCTGTTAAGCAGATCCAAACAAATGAAAGAGTAGAAGGCAATGTGAAATATCTCATGGGAAAAACCACTGACCTGGAAAATAGATCCAGGAGAGACAATTTAAAAATTATTGGACTACCTGGAAGCCATGATCAAAGAAAGAACCTAGAAATCACCCTTCAAGAAATTCTCAAGGAAAACTGCCCTGATGTTTTAGATCCAGAGGGCAAAATAGTGGTTGAAAGAATCCACCGATCACCTCCTGAAAAAGATCCCCAAAAGAAAACTCCCAGGAATATTATAGCCAGGTTCCAGAATCCCCAGATCAAGGAGAAAATACTACAAGCAGCCAGGAAGAAACAATTTCAATATTGTGGAAACACAATCAGAATAGCCCAGGACCTGGCAGCTTCTACACTGAGGGATCGAAGGGCATGGAATATGATATTCCAGAGGGCAAAAGAACTGGGAATGAACCCAAGGGTCACTTACCCAGCAAAACTGAGTATTTTGTTTCAGGGGAAAATATGGTCATTCAGTGGAATAGAGGACTTTCAAGCATTCTTGAGGAAAAAACCAGAATTGAATAGAAAATTTGACATCCAGACACAAGAAGGAAGAGATGCCTGAGAAGGTAATCAGGGAAAAGAAATCAAAAGGAACTTATCAAAGTTGAACTATTTACATTCCTATATGGAAAAGCAATAACTGTGAGTGATATCTTTCTCACTATGAAAATAATGGAAGAAAGGTGTGTGGTCATATGAATACATATGTGAATGTGTGTGTATATGGATAGAGGGCATAGGTTGAATTTGTTGGGAAGGGAGAATACTCAAGGGATGAAATTATGAGGTGAGAGAGGAAAGTGGCAAGAGGAGATGGGGAGAGACAGGGTAGGGTAAACTATCTCATGTAGAAGCAAGGGGAAGTGGTTGCAAGGGAGGGGGAGAATAGGAAGGCAAAAAAGGCAAAACCACATTCTCATTGAATTTGGTTCAGGGAGAGAATGACATACATACTAAATGGGATACCTCAACCTGCAGCAGAATAGGGGGAAGGGGAATGAGAGGAGGGATGATTGATGGGGGGGGGGGATCTTTGGGGGGAGGGAAGGTTGGAAGTACCCACTATAGAAGAGGGACAGGATCATGTAGGGAATGGACCAGGTGGGGGTGGGATGAGTGGGAGGGAATTATAAGCAGCCTTGTACAATATATCTACTATGGTAATGTTTTGCATAGCTAGACATGTACACCATATACTGAATTACTTATCCCCCCAGAGGGAATGGGTGACAAGGGAGGAAGGAAATGGATCTGAAATTTGAGGTCTTAAGATTAAATGTTTCAAATATATATAAATACTATTATTAATACTCTTTTGCTTATAATTGGGAGATAAGATAGTGCAGGCATTGGGACACAAAGATTCACATTCCTCTAATGGAAAAGTCGAAGGGGGTATAGGAGAAGATATGGGAGAGAGCAGATTGGAGGAAGCGATATCTTGTGGGACTGCTATTCTGGGAGGTTGGGTAGGGGAATAACGGGGGAAAACGATTGTAACTCAAAATCTGGCGGAAATGAATGATGTAAAACAGAAGTTAATAAAGCATTTGTTTAAAAATAAAACTCTGAATTCCAGATTCTTTCCCTTCCTCACTCATCACCCACCCTTACTGGGAGGATAAGCAATTCAGTATAGGTTGTACTTGTGTAGCTATGCCATACATTTCCATAATGGATATATTGTGAAAGAATGACTATATTTCGCTCCCTCCTATCCCACCTCCCACTTGTTCTATTCTCTACTTTGATTCTGACTCTTTTCAAAAGTGGGTGCTTCCAACTTCCTTCCCCCCCAGACTGCCATTCCTTTCATTATTCCCCCTCTCATCCCCTTCCCCCCTACTCTTCTCTCCAGTAATATACCCCATATAGTGTGTATGTCATTCCCTCCCTAAGCCAAATTAAATAAGAATAAGGTTGGGAGCCAAGATGGTGGAGTAGAAACAGTGCATCCAAGCCACTATCCCCCCAGACTACCTCCAAACTATGTAAAAGGGCACTCTGAACAACTTCTGGAACCCCAACACCCACAGAATGACACAGAGAAGCTAACCTCCTGCTGAGGACAGCCCAGAAGCCCTGCAGGAAGGACCAGCGCAGCACCGGCAACGCAGTGTGTGGAGAGCCAACCATAGGTCCACCTGAGTCATGGTTTTAGCCCCAGGGTGGCAGGGCCAGCGGCTGGCTGGAGGGACACCAGAACACCAGCAGTTGTGGCAATTCCAGAATTATCAACAGAGACATGCCTAGGACAAAGTGAGAGGTTAGTGCCCTATGGACTTTGGGATAAGTATTTGGGGAATGCATCGGCTTCCTCCCCTGGGGGCTAGAAGCCACTAGGGAGCCACACCATTTTGTAGTTTTCAGTGGCAGCTCCAGCTCCTGGCCTGCGAACTGTAGGGTGATACAGCGATCAGTTTGGGGGGTAATCGCTCTTGCTTTTACCTCCCTGCATCTGGATTGTGATCTGGGGTGGAGGTTGTGGGTGGGTTTCCAGCTTGCCAGAAACGGAAGTTGGCCACCCCAACATGTTCAGGACAAAAGTTCCTGTCTGGCACCTGGCCATATTGTGGCAACAAGCCCAAAAGTCAAGTAATTATGTGGCAACATGCCAAGGCAAAGGAAACAAATTAAACAGAAAAATGCAACCTTAGACTACTATTTTGGGGGCAAAGAGGATCTAAGCATAGAGTGAGAAGAGGGCTGTGAGGTCAGAAGTCCTGCTATAAAAGCCCCAGGGGAAAACATGAGCAGGTTGGAGGCCATAGAGGACCTTAAGAAGGACTTTAAAAATCAAAAAAGAGAAGTGGAGGAAAAACTGGGAAGAGAAATGAGAAGGATGCAGGAAAAGTATGAAATGAGGGTCAACAGCCTGACTGAGGAAAACAACACCTTAAAAAAATAGACTAACTCAAATGGCAAAGGAGGCCCAAAAGGGCAATGAATGCCTTAAAAAGTCGAATTTGCCAGATGGCAAAAGACTCTCAAAAGTTCACTGAGGAGATTCATTCCTTCAGAGTTAGACAGGAGCAAATGGAAGCGAATGACTTTATGAGAAATCAAGATGCTGTTAAGCAGATCCAAACAAATGAAAGATTAGAAGGCAGTGTGAAATATCTCATGGGAAAAACCACTGACCTGGAAAATAGATCCAGGAGAGACAATTTAAAAATTATTGGACTACCTGAAAGCCATGATCAAAGAAAGAACCTAGAAATCACCCTTCAAGAAATTCTCAAGGAAAATTGCCCTGATGTTTTAGATCCAGAGGGCGAAATAGAGGTTGAAAGAATCCACAGATCACCTCCTGAAAAAGATCCCAAAAAGAAAACTCCCAGGAATATTATAGCCGGGTTCCAGAATCTCCAGATCAAGGAGAAAATACTACAAGCAGCCAGGAAGAAACAATTTCAATATTGTGGAAACACAATCATAATGGCACACAACCTGGCAGCTTCTACACTGAGGGATTGAAGGGCATGGAATGTGATATTCCAGAGGGCATAAGAACTGGGAATGAACCCAAGGGTCACCTACCCAACAAAACTGAGTATTTTGTTTCAGGGGAAAATATGGTCATTCAGTGGAATAGAGGACTTTCAAGCATTCTTGAGGAAAAAAACAGAATTGAATAGAAAATTTGACATCCAGACACAAGAAGCAAGAGACGCCTGAGGAGGTAATCAGGGAAATGAAATCAAAAGGAACTTATTAAAGTTGACCTATTCACATTCCTATATGGAAAAACAAATACTGTGACTGATGAAATCTTTCTCAGCATGAAAATAATGGAAGAAAGGTGTATGGTCATATGAATACATATGTGAATGTGTGTATATATGTTTGCAGTTATACATGGATAGAGGGCATAGGTTGAATTAGTTAGTAAGGGATGATACTTAAGGGGTGAAATTATGAGGTGAGAGAGGAAAGTGGCAAGAGGAAATGGGGAGAGACAGGGTAGGGTAAACTATCTCATGTAGAAGAAGCAAGGGGAAGTGGTTGCAAGGGAGGGGAAAAATTGGAAGACAAAAAGGCAAAACCATATTTTCATTGAATTTGTTTCTGGGAGAGAATGACATACATGCTAAATGGGATATCTCACCCTGCAGCAGAATAGGGGGGAGGGGGATGAGAGGAAGGATGATGGATGGGAGGGTATCCTTGGGGGGAGGGGAGGTTGGAAGCAACCACTATAGAAAAGGGACAGGATCAAGTAGGGAATAGACCAGGTGGGGGGTGGGATGAGTGGGAGGGAATTATAAGCAGCAGTGTACAATATATCTACTATGGTAATGTTTTGCATAGGTAGACATAAACAACATATACTGAATTACTTATCTTCCCAGAGGGAATGGGTGACAAGAGAGGAAAGAATTGGATCCGAAATTTGAGGTCTTAAGATTAAATGTTTCAAATATATATATATATATATAAATACTATTATTAATACTCTTTTGCTTGTAATAGGGAGATAAGATGTGCAGGCATTGGGACACAAAGATTCACCTTCCTCTAATGGAAAAGTTGAAGGGGGTATAGGAGAAGATATGGGAGAGAGCAGATTGGAGGAAGCGATATCTTGTTGGACTGCTATGCTGGGAGGGTGGGTAGGGGAAAAACAGGGGGGAAAAAATAATTGTAACTCAAAATCTGGTGGAAATGAATGATGTAAAACAGAAGTTAATAAAGCATTTGTTTTAAAAAAAATCAAACAAACTAATATTTATGAAGTACTTATCACAGTGCTTGGCACATGGTAGATGCTTAATAAATGCTGATAATTATTTAAAAAAAATAAGAATAAGGTTGACCCATTCCCTTTTGGCTTCCTGTTCTTCCCCTCCATTGTAACCATTTTCCCTTGCCCATTCTATATGAGATAGTTTGCCCCAATCTGTCTCTCCCATCTCCAATCATTATATTCCTCTCTCACTTCTATCATCCCTTACTATTAAATTTGTCCTGTACCATCTATGTATACCTGTACACAAATATACACATTCACACATGTATTCATACCCCCATACACACGTATATACATACATTTCTATTCCCTTCAGCTATTTTCATACTGACAAATGTTTCATCAGTTACAAATATCATTTTCCATTTAGGGATGTAAATAGTTCAACTTTGATAAGTTCCTTATGTTTTCTTTTCTCTGTTTACCTTCTAATGTTTCTCTTGCTTCTTGCATCTGAATGTCAAATTTTCTGTTCAACTCTGGTTTTTTCAAGAATGCTTGAAAGTCCTCTATTTCACTGAATGACCATATTTTCCCCTGAAACATGATACTCAGTTTTGCTGGGTAGGTGATTCTTGGTTTTAATTACAGCTCCTTTGCCCTCTAGAATATCATATTACAAGACCTACTATTATTCAGTGTAGAAACTGCCAGATCCTGTGTTATCCTGATTGTGTTTCCACAGTATTAAAATTGTTTCTTCCTCGCTGCTTGTAATGTTTTTTTCCTTGATATGGGAACTCTGGAACCTGGCTATAATATTCCTAGGAGTTTTCTTTTTGGGGTCTTTTTCAGGAAGTTATTGGTGGATTCTTTCAACCTCTGTTTTGCCCTCTGGTTCTAAAACACCAGGGCAGTTTTCCTTGAGAATTTCTTGAAGGATGATTTCTAGGTTTTTTCTTTGATCATGGTTTTCAGGTAGTCCAAAAATTTTTACATTATCTCTCCTGGATCTATTTTCCAGTTCAGTGGTTTTTCCAATGAGATATTTCACATTGCCTTCTATTTTTTTTTCATTTGTTTGGATCTGTTTAATAATGTCTTTATTTCTCATAAAGTCACTAGCTTCCATTTGCTCCAATCTAATTCTGAAGGAATGATTCTCTTCAGTGAGCTTTTGAGATTCTTTTTCCATCTGGCAAATTCAACTTTTTAACCCATTCTTCTCCCCATTGCCTTTGTGAGCCTCTTTTACTATTTAAGTTAGTCTGTTTTTTAAGGTGTTATTTTCTTCAGTCAGGTTGTTAACTCTCATTTCACAATTTTCTTGCATCATTCACATTTCTCTTCCCAATTTTTCCTCCACTTCTTTTATTTGATTTTCAAAATCCTTCTTAAGGTCCTCTATGGCCTGTAAGCAGCAAGTATTTTTCTTGCAAACTTTTGGTGCATGAGTTCTTACTTCACTGTCTTCCTCCTGTTTCATGCTTTGATCCTTTTTGTCTCCAAAAAAGGAGTGTAATGTTGGGTTGCTCTGTTTGCTTTGCTTCCTTGGCCTGCTCACGTTGCCATTCAATTACTTAACTTTTGGCCTTTTTGCCACAGTAGGACTCTGCTACCAGACAGGGAAGCTTCATACCAAATGCTGGGGTTTTCTTAGTTCCTGAAGGTATTCGTTGGGTGCCCTCTCTGAAGCCTCCACACACTCTGGAAAGCTGGTCACACACCCCAGAACCTTCACCATAAACTGCAATCCATATCCAAGCAGGTTAAAGCAAGAGTGATTACCCTTCAGACTTGTCACTTGGTCCCCTACAATCTGCAGGCCAGGAAGTGAAGCAGCCATGTGGTGGCAGCTGAACAGCCACTGTGCCTCAGCCACTTCTCACCCCAGGGGCAAAGGCCAACTGCACTACCAAACTACTGGATCCCAAAGTCCACACTGAACTGACCTTTCACTTTGTCCTTAGCATCTATGTGTTGATAATTCTGAAAACCACCACAGCTGCTGGTGATCTGAAGTCCCTCCAGCCAGGGGCTGGTCAGGCCCACCCTGAGGCTAAAACCTCTGGCTTGCTGCAAAGCTGGGCTTGGCTCCCAGAGCACTGTGCTGACCTCTTCCTGATGGCCTGCTGGGCTGACCTCAGCAGGAAGTTAGCTACTCTGTGTCATTTTGTGGGTTCTGTAGCTCCAAAGTTTCTGCAGAGTCACTTTTTACATGGATTGGAGGAGGTGGAAGCCAGAGCCCCATGGAAGTCCTGTTTCTACTCCACCATCTTAACTCTACCCCCATATTTTTCTTCTTTATGTATTTAATTTTTAGTGCAGGAAGGGGCATGGAGAAGTAGGGAAGGTCCAGTCCTGTGATTTTTATTAATACATAGTTTACAAGCTCTCTCTACAGATGCAGATCAGTCATTCATAGTTAGAGTACTTCTATGTCTCTGGCAGATTAAAAGACTTGATAGTGGTCACACAACTACTATGTGTAAGAAATACTTGGATCCAAGGATCCCTGATTTTAAGACTAGTCCTCCAGCCTATATGCTGCTGCTATTCTCTCTTTAAATTCTTAGTAAAATGACACTTGTGTACATAGAAAATTGTGCCTCAGTTATTCACAAAGCAGTGTCACCTTATTCTTTTCCTCAGGCTTTTTGATTCCATTAGTTGTCATATTAACAAGGCAGGCAGAAAAGGTATAGGGCAAGAATAGAAAAGAAAGGACATTGATGATGGAGATTATTTTCTATCTCACTTCTACTTCATTTTACTCTTCCATCTGTCTTTGGTAAGAATCAATCAATTCAAAGCAAGTTCAAATTGAACATAGATTCAGGCACAACACCCTAGTACCAGTAGAGGCTTAATAAATGTTTATTGATTGATTGGTTGATGGTGAAAACAGAAAATAAGTGCACTGGTAATGAATATCGAAACAGTAAAGCTGAAGCCACCTGACAGAGACTGGTGAAAGATGAGAGGCTCCATTTTATTTTCTATGTACATGAAGCTTAATAATTTAGGCATCACTTTTTAGACATTTTAACTTTTTGATGGACTGTATCTAAAATGTATTATAGACTTCTTTGTCTTATTAAGCAGAGTTCTCTCAGCATAATTAAATCCTCTTAACTCCAGGGTCTTCCCTCTGTTAATAATTTTGTATTTGTCATACACCCACAAATATATAATGAATGTTTATACATATGCACACATATGTGTGTATATATACACATATGTGTATATATGTGTGTATATGCACTTATATGTATATATGTGTGTATATAAAATTGTACTTTGTATCTATTTGCATGTTATCTCATCTATCAGATTATAAGCTCTTTGAGGGCTGGTACTATATTTTAACTCTTTTTGTATCCTCAGAACTTGGGGTAGTGCTTGGATTATGGTAAGTGCTTAATAAATGTTTATTGATTGATTATTTGGTGAATTCCCAATCAGTAATATAAGCATGAGTCACTGATAAGATTCTGTATAGGGCTTCTTGTGTCAATGTCAATTTACTCCATAGAAGTGTGATTTTTATTTCTTCTGAAAAAGTGATCTTTGCCTCTTTAATCTGTTCTGATACAGGTTCCCCCAATTGCACAGGGGCAGACTGTTAGAAGAAGCACCAGAGAGCAAAAAAGTGATATATGTGTATAAGAAATACTTGCTTACCACTATGTCTTAGATAGGCCTTTATCTTGTTCCCCAGGAGGAACAGAACCCACCTCTTGATTCCAAATGTTACTGAATCTTCATTACTTTCACTCCTAGAGAGTTACAGGATTTGGACTTGGAAAGGACCTTTGAAATCACCAAGTCTGGTTCAAAATCCTACAAGTGAGGAAAGTCACTTGCTAAATGTCACATAAATAATAAATAGCAGTGCCATGATTTTAACTTTGTTCTTCTGAATCTAACTTCTTTGTTATTTTCACTACATCACTATTTCTGTACTCCTTTCCTTCGCTTCATAATCTTGGTCCATGAATTTCCTTTGTATAGAAAGCTAATGGGTTCTGGGAAACATTCCATTTTTGGCCCAGGTCAGCTTGTATCTTCTTAGGTAACCTGGCTCTTCCCTCTCCTCCCCTTCTCCCACTGCTGGGGTCTCATTGTATTGCTAATGAACTTAGTATTGATAGGTGATAGGCTTTGCTAATTGCACATCAGAACTCCTGAGTTTAAGACATGTTCCAGCCTCAGCTTTCTTTAGTAGGTGGGATTGTCGTTGTTCAGCCATTTGAGTCATGTCCAACTCTTTGTGACCTCATTCAGGGTTTTCTTGGCAAAAAATACTGGAGCAGTGTGCTGTTTCCTTCTCCAGCTGATTTTACAAATGAGGGAACTGAGGCAAACAAGTTTAAGGGACTACCCCAGGGTCATGCAGCTAGTAAGTATCTGAGATCAGATTTGAACTCTTGTCTCTAGGCCCTATGCTCTATCTATTGCACCCTCTAGCTGCCAATGGAGATGGAATTACAGGCATATAATCTGGATACCATGTCTGCCTTAATGAAGAGCTCCAGAAGCCAAACAGAAGAGTTCCTATTTGATTTTAGGGACAATAGGGAACACTCGGAATCTATAGAGTGGGGCAGTGACATGGTCAGACCTGCAGTTTATGAAAATCACTTTGGATTCTATGTGAATGGTGGGTTAGAAAGGAGAGAGACTTGAAGCAGGGAGACAAGCAATGATCTAGGCAAGAAGTGGTGAAAGCTGTCAGCTGATTTGGAAATGTTACTAGGACCAAACTGTGAGGATGGGCAGTTTAACTTCTTTTATACCTTTTGAAACTTTCAAGACCTTCCTCTTACCAAGGGAGGTTGTGTATGGTGGTGGTGGAATCCCTAGGCTTGTCTTGGCAGTTAGACTCCAAAATATTTTATATTGCCTGCAATTATTTTAAATAGGATTTCTTTTTATCTCTTCCTTCTGGGTATTGTTGGTGATATTTAGAAATGCTGATGATTTTTGTGCAATTTTACTGAAGTTATTCATTGTTTCAACTAGTTTTTAGTTGATACTCTACGGTTTTGTTAATATATTATCATACCACCTGCAGAGAGCTATGGTTTTGTTTCCTCAATGCCTATTTTTATTCCTTCAATTTTGTTCCTTATTACTACAGCTTGCAATTTATTTTATTTTATTTTGAATTTATGAAATAAAAAATTCCATAACATAGTAGAATAGAAAAAAGATGATTGTACATGAGAATGCAAATCAATTATGTACAACTTGTTATTCTTTTTAAATATGTAATACATTTATCATGTAACTTCTTTCCTTTTTTTCTTCCCTGCCCCCATCTGCCAACCATAGAAATATCTACCATTAGTTGCACATGTATGTGTGTATGCATGTGTGTATATATATGTGTGTGTATGCATATATGTATATACATGCACATGTACACACATAATATATGTGTATACATATACACATGTGTATATGTACATATGAATCATTCTATACATACTTTTATTTTTCAGTTCTTGCTCTGGATGTAGATAACATCTTCCCTCATATTGAATAATAATGATGATAATGAGCATCCTGAGTTCATCCCTGATCTTATTGGGAAAGTTTCTAGTTCATTCCATTACAAATAATGCTTAATCTTGGTTGTAGATAAATATAGCTTTCCATTTTAAGAAATGTTCCATTTATCCCTATGCTTTCTAGCATTTTCAATAGGGCTATATTTTGTCAAAACTTTTTCTTCATCTATTGATGTATGTTTTTTGTTGTTTTGTTAGTGATATAGCCAATTATATCAATAGTTTTCCTAATATTGAACCAGCCCTCTATTTCTGGTTTATATACACACACATACGTGTGTGTGTGTGTGTCCTATCTAGTCATGGTGTATGATCTTTGTGATATATTCAGCAGGTATATCTTGATTAAGTGAATGATCATATTACTCCTTTCTCTGAGTGATGTAAGGTCACTTGGTTCATTTGCTTCATCACTCTATTCTTCCATAAACTTTTCAATTTCTTCCCATGAACTTCATATGAACCAGGTCAAAATGTTCTGGTAATACTAGACTTGTTCAAACATACTTTATGATGAATAATACCATTGATACTTCAGGAGAGCTACTTACTAGATACCTGGAAATTTGGACTCAGAACTTAGAGGCATTTTGGGAGAATGCTCTAAACAACAAATGGCAACAGACACATTTTTCAATTTCATCAAGGGCAGGATTCAACCATAGCACCAATACACTGCCATAATGATTTGAAACAGTAAGTAAATGTCTATAGGTTGGAATAAATCAAAATAGTCTAGGTTACTGGGATCAATTTTAGACACCACAAGTTAGGAAAGACATTGATTAAACTGAAAAACTTAAGGGAGACAAGGATAGTGAAGGTCATGGAAGTGTCTCCATGTGAGGGTCAACTGAAGAATCTAGGAATGTTTAAACTAGAAAAGACTCAGTCTTTCAGTATTTTAAGAACTGCCACATGGAAGAGAGATTATAGTTGTTTTGTTTGATATCAGAGAACAAAAATAAGAGCAATGGGTACAAGTCGCAAAGAGACAAATTAGTCTTGAAATTTAGCAAGAAACCCTTAAAAATTTTAAGAATCTAGAAGGAGAATGTTTTGCCTCTGGAAGCAAGTGGTTTTCATTTAAGTTTCTCAGGCAGGATACATATGTACATCCATCCATCCATCTGTCCATCCATCCATAAACATACTATCTGTCTATATGGAGAGAAGGAGAGAGGGAGGGAGGGAAGAAAAGAGGAAGGGAGATAGATAGAAACAGAGATAGAGAGAGGCAGAGAGAGATTATTTTTAAAGGTTTAGGTTGACTTGCCACTGAAATCTTGTCCAACTCTGTGGTTCCATGAGGCTACTACAATGAACCAATTTGAAGAGACTTTAGAATTGAAGTTAAACAGTTGTTTAATTGCAGATTTGTGGATTGATTTTGCAAACCTGCAGGAGCAGAACTTATGACTGACTTGTGTAACATTATGTCACATTAGGACCTTGTTAGAGGTCTTATTTTTCATTAGCTTTATTTCCAAATGTAAAATCCTTCTATCCTATCCAGAGAGCCATCCCTTGTAACAAAGAATAAAGATGAGAGAAAAAAGGGAAATTTGGTAAAATTAGCCAAGACATTAATAAAATCTGATAGATTATGCATTGCTCCATACCTATAACACTCTTTCTACTCCACTTCCTTTTCTATATTTTCTTATCTTTTCTACTGGACCAGGTTTGATCATTCATTAAGAACATTTCTACAATGTTGAGTTTCATAATTTTAACCCATAATTATCTAGGTGAAAGCTTGAGGATTGGGCACATGTGCTTTGTGACAACTATTTTCAAACCTACTCAGAAATATGTGTATGGGGGTGGCTAGGTGGCGCAGTGAGTAGAGCGCTGGCCCTGGAGTCAGAAGGACCTGAGTTCGGTTCCGGCCTTCGACACTTAACACACACACAAACAAACAAACAAACAAAAAAACCTAGCCCTGTGACCTTAGGCAAGTTACTTAATCCCAATTGCCCTCCAAAAAAAAAAAAAAGTGAAAAACTCAGTGTCTGGCTTGCAAGAAGGACAGGTGATTAGTTGGCAGCTGAATGGCAGATAAAAAAAAATAATAAGAAATATGTGTATGTATGTACTTCTATATTTATTCTCGTATTACTAGTTATTAATGTTTTTAAAAGAATGATCTCACAGTAAATGGGATATTATTGTATTTGTGAAGTCTGTTTATGGTTGTTGCTGCCATGTTACTGAGTTTTTGCAACTATGGACGAAAGTGAAACTATGTCCTTTGCTCCTAAATCATAAGGAAACAGAGATTATAAGTTCTACCTTATACAAATATATTAAATAATCCAATATGAAAAAGGCAATCCTTTTGCTTCTATTTCTTAAAGAGACATTATCTTTTTTCAATAGGATCTTCTTTGGGAGACAGTGAATTGCTATGCATGAAAATAGGTCAGACTCAGGAAGGGGAAAATGCATTTATTATGAGTTAAAATACATGGACTTTTTATTTATTTATAGAGTAGGGATTTTTTTTTTCCATTTTACAACTGAATAGCTCTCTGGTTCAGGATTAGAATTGAAATTACAGAAGCTTTTCCCTCCAGTCATTCCCTATACAAATTAAATAAATTTCTTCACCTCTGTTGCACAAACAGCATGCTTTTTTATTTCTCATCTTAGTTGTATTTTTCTATAGATCAATCTTCACTGTTCTCCCCCTATTTGAGAGATGTCTGTAATTCCTCAGTCCCTTTTAGTCCATTTTCCCTCAACTGCATTGATTTTCATACTTGTGTCATATTTTCACTTTCTTAATGGATTCCTGTTCACTGCTTCCACAGATAGATCAATGATTTTCATACTTCAGAAGCCATTGGTAAAGATGACTGGGAAACCTAGTTTCTTCTCTGACGGGTGTATTTTCTTTGATGCTGAATCTATTTTCTGTGATAATTCCCATTAGACTTTATTTGGAGATTTTGGAGAAGAAACTCCCAAATGTAATTTTGCTGTTGTGCTATGCTTTCTTTGTTATGGATTCTTTATTCACTATGTGACCTTGGATGAGTCCCATTGCATCTCAATGTTGCTGGAGCCTCTTGTGACAGAAGTGAAATAAAATCCCCAAAGAGGCTAGACATTGACCTAAGGGTATCATCTTATTGCTCACAATTCTTCAGAGTTTGTGCTTCTCTGAACCTTGGAAAAATTCAATGGCTGTTTCCCTCAGAGACCATGGGAGATTTGTACCTCAATGCAATGTTGGACTGGAATAATTTGACAGGTTTTTTCTAGTTTATGTAGGGAGACTCAGTTTTTAACAATGTAGTTTATGTATAAGGTCTTCTGATTTCAAGTCTTTGTAACACATTTTTTTTGTAATGCATTTTAATGGATTAAAGGTTCAATGTGGTTATTTCAGAAGAGAATACTAATTTATTTCATCTGGTCCAAATTAGCTTCATAGGAAATTGTTAGGATCATCTAAATTTAGTTTGGCTCAAACTATAGATCAGGTTATAGTCATATATTAAAATGGCAAAATGTTTAACTTGGAAAGAATTAAAAAACAAAACAGGAGAAAAAAACAGTCCAAAAATTCTCAAAGATGTATAACCTCATACAGGTCAAAATAAATCCAAAATGGTTTCAGTTGGGAAAGAAGAGGAGTTTCTCTAATTTCTGCACTCACCCATCTGTATGAAGCATTGTTGTTTTTGTTTAAGGAGTGTTTGTAATTTGGGTATTTTTAATATCGAGGGATAATTTCTGAAAAAATATTTGGAAGACTGAGAAATAGCCTGTTGGGCCCCTACTTCCCCTCCTACTCCTCTGACATTGCAAATGGACCCAATTGGAAATTTATCCTGACTGGAACCTTGAGAAAGAGACCTATTAGTTGGGAGACTGCCTGAAAAAATCTTCTCCAGCCTTTGAAATATCCTTTGGGAATTTTTCTTAATAATTCACTGCTTAGGGGCTGCTAGGTGGTGCAGTGAATAGAGCGCTGGCCCTGGAGTCAGAAGGACCTGAGTTTGGATCCGGCCTCTGACACTTAATCCACACAAACAAAAACCTAGCTGTGTAACCTTGGGCAAGTTACTTAACCCCAATTGCCCTAAAGGGGCGACTAGGTGGCGCAGTGAGTAAGAGCACTGGCCTCGGAGTTGGGATGACCCGAAATCAGATCTGGCCTCAGAAAATGAGCACCCACGCATAAATAATGACTAGCCGTGTAACCTTGAGCAAGTTACTTAACCCCAATTGCTTTAAAAAAAAATAAAAAAAAATAATTCACTGCTATGGGATTTTCAGTATGCAAAGCAAATAGTAAGATCATACAACCTTAGACTTGGAGTTGAAAAAAAAAACAACTTAGTGTCCACAGGCCTAACTTACTTGTGGTAAAAGTAGCACCTGGTTGTTTTTATTTTTGTTCTTGTTTTTAGATGTTGGGTTCTTCCTTTTATGGGGACAGGGAGATTTTCTTTAGGCTAATCTTTGGTTTGGATTCCTTGATACCTCAGGTGAAAAAAGGACAAACCTAAGGGGAAACTCTAAATCTTACTACTTTGTCATTCAAGAGCTTCCTCACCAAGCATGACCAGTTGTAGTGGTGAACAGACATTGTATTAAAGTTAGTATCTTTTTTAATATTGGTAATTATGTCCTTTGTAACCTGTGTCACTCATGATTTAAAAAATGTATATTATGGTACACTATTGTTTTATTTTATCCTAACCCCAAGTATGAATCAGTGTGCTGTCCTGAGTTAGGGCTAATCCAAAATACCTTTCATTTTCTGGATGAGTAGATAAAGCCTAGAGAAATCAATAGATTTGCCCAAGGCCATATAGGTAGTAAGTGATAGGGTCAAAATTTGTCTTCAAAGACAATATTTTTTCCCACTGTGCTGCTTTGTGTCTTGAGAGAGGACCCAGGTTCCTTTAGCTCCTTAGCATAGCTCAAACCTAATTTGTAACTGTAATTTGCCTATAAAGCTAACACTCATCCCACTTAGACTTTGATTGAAGCATAGGGAAAAGGTGTGTATGTGTGTTTGGTTGGTTTTCATACTCACCACCTGTCCCACTCATTCCTGATTTAAATTGCTGCGTACAACCTTTTTATCCAGCTGTCTTATGGCTGTACCACATTGTTAGAATTGGCACTTGGTCATGTCCATAAAAGATAGATTCTGCCCACCTGGCTCATAGTCTCCTCCCAATATATAATGACTTGGATTTCTAGTTGCAGATTACTAGGAATATCATCTCATCTGGAGAATCGAGTCTACCTTGCCTTTTCTCTTCCAGGTGTTTCTTAACAGCCTAACAATATTATTTGTATATGGATATTTTGACACTAAAATTAAAGTAATGTTTACTGCTAATAGGTAAAGTACCATATTATGTGCTTGCTTATGGAGAACATCAACAACCATATAAAATTATGGCATTTTATTTCTATTATGAGCAAGCAGGAGCTCCTTCAGGCAAAGGAATTATTACTTGATATTTTTCTAGCTCATTTTATTTCAGGAGAACATGGATCAGATTACTAGCCAAATAGAGTCAATCCTATGATATCCTGTAAATCAGCTCTCAAATTTCAAGACTTTTGATCTTTATTTTTTGAGAGAGAATTATTTCTTTTATTTCTTAGAGTGCATCGCAAATGTACAAAATGTGAGACTGTGCCCCTGAAGAGAGACTGTCTAGAAATTTACCCAAGAAAGCAGAGCCATGCAAGAGCTGTGAAATAAGAACCAGGGATCGAGGTTCTAAGCCTGGCTGTGCCAATAACTGTCTGTGCTGTCGTGGATACATACACACATGTTAAGTACCTTCTTATACTCAGAGCATTGTGCTCAGCACTGAGATACAAAGATTAAGAAAGCGAAGGGGTTTAACAAATAAAGATGGAGAAGTAATACTTTCCAGAATGAGGATCAGTCTGTCCAAATGCACAAAGGCTATGTGTGTGGGGAGATGATAGATCTTGTTTAGGGAAAAGATAGTGGTCCTGTTTGGATGGAACATAGAGAACATGAAGAGAAAAATGTGAAATTACTAGAAGGTGAATTTGGAGCCATACTGTAGAGAGCAAAGATATTCTGAGAGTCAAATGATATAATGCATTTAAAGCATTTTGCAAACCTTTAAGCCCTTTATAAATTCCATTTGTTGTTAGCCTGCAATGACTCCAGTTTGGTGATGACTTCATTCCCTGAGCCTTCTACTTCTCTCCCACTGAGCTCAAGCCATGTTTATAGAGCAATATTGGAGTATGTTGGCAAATGTTTAAGGGGTTGCAGTGGGGAAGAATGTATGCACACACACTTTCAAGTTTAATTTGCATTGTTAACACTTTCTTAAATTTAGGTAATCAACAAAACAATAAATCATGCCCTGATTTGTAGCAGTCACCAACTTTGGAAATGCACATGCTTTCATTAAAAAAAAAAATCAATTATTACAAGTGCTTTACAATTGGTCACAGTATACCTTTCATGCTGAAGTTTATGTTCCAGGGCAAGGAATTCATATTTTATTTTCGATGTAATAGGAAATCACCTAAGATTTTAGAATAAAGGAAGCAAAATGGATAGTCATATGTAGGGTAAAGATTATTTCAATAGCTCTGTGAAGAATGGATTAGAGAGAGAAGAGGCTTGAGGAAGAAAGGCTACTACTGATTTAAGGTAGTGGAAGTATTAGTGGACAGAAAAAAAGAAGTTATGGAGATTGTGTCATCTCTTTGTGTGTCATTTTCCCCATTTGTAAAATGAGGTTGTGCTAAATGAGGTCAGAGCTCTCTTCCATCTCTAATATGCTAAGATTTAAAGTGGTAGTGACACCCTATAATTAAAAACAGAAACAAACACAAACAAAAAGAACAATAACATAAGCATGCTCCATAGATCATCATGCTGGCCATATTGTTTGTATATAATGTTAAATTGCCCCCAGTCATCTATGAGACTCAGGAGTTGATTTTTCTCTGCTC
Organism: Gymnobelideus leadbeateri; assembly: GCA_011680675.1. NCBI lineage: Eukaryota > Metazoa > Chordata > Mammalia > Diprotodontia > Petauridae > Gymnobelideus > Gymnobelideus leadbeateri. The sequence continues at coordinate 111,639 of WOXC01011913.1, forward strand.
AACTCTGCCTCCTCCCTACATACTTCTTAGAAAACTGTTTCAATTAAAACATTTGTATTTTGTAGAAACAGTTAACTGGTAAGTCACACCTCAAACCTTTCCATGTCTTCATCCATACTTTTCTATTTAATTTCAGTCTTGTCAAGAATAAATCATTCTTGCCATTCGTGATAAAAAAAAAGCCTCTCTCCTCTCCTCTTGGACTTTGCTTCCCTTCATCTTTGATCTCCCCTTTTCTGCTGACTCCTTCCATTCTTCCAAGAAATACTGTCAGGGATCCACTAACCTAAAAAATTTCTTCCCTCTTCTCTTCTTTCAAGCTCTCCCCCAAAACTCTTTTTTCCCCTCTAATCTTCTAGAAAAAAAAAGAGATTATCTTCACCACCTGCATTTACTCACCATCCATGCTCGTCTCTCAATGGAGCCTGATATGCATTGTATCCACTTTATTAGTTGCTCTATTGCACTGCCAATCTCATTGCATTTTCATTCCACTAAACTCCCAGTGAGTTTCCAAATGAACTACTTTTTAGCAACACATCTCCCATCTTGTCCTTCTGAAGTGGAGTTTTTAGTGCAAATGTAAGACTTTATATTTATGTCTACTAATTTCATCTCATGTGATGTAAACCAATATTCTAATCTTTTGGAACCCTTAATCTTTCATCCACTGTGTTAGCTATCCTCCCAGTTTTTTTGTCATATGCAAATTTGATATACATTTCACCTTTTCTTTTATTGAAGTAATTGACAAAAAATGTTGTATCAGCACCATCACTAGGATGCTACTTCCAAACTAACCTGGAACATTCATAACTACTCTTTGGGTCTAGCCACTTAACCAATTCCATATCGACCAAATTATACTGTCACCTAGCCTGTATCTTTTCATCTTTTCCAAATAATATGAGATACTTTATCAATTGCTTTGATAAAATTTAGATCAATTATTATTTAGAACATTTTCCTGATCTACCAGGTTCACAACCCTGTTAGAAAAGAAAATGAGGTTATTTTGACCTGACTTTGTCTTATTCCTCAAGCCCTTCTAGATTGTAAGGGCTTTTTCTTTGATGCTCTTACTGAAATTTCTCTCTAAGGTAATTGAACTTTTCTCAGACTCACTTACCTAATTTATCAAATCATTCAATCAACATTAAGCATCTGCTATCTGCCAAGCACTGTGCTAAATACTGGAGAATACAAAGAAAGGCAAACAGTCCTTGCTCTCAAGAAGCTCATCATTTAATGGGGAGAAAACATGCAAACAACTATGTGCAAATGAACTATAGATGGAGTAAATTAGAAAGCATCAACAGTAGGAAGGCATTGGAATTAAGAAGTAATGGGAAATAATTCCTATAGAAAGTTAGATTTTAGCTGAGACTTGAAGAAAACCAACGAAGTCAAGAAGAAATGTAGATGGAGAGCCTTCCAGGTATGGAGAATAGCCAGTGAGAATACCAGGAGTTAGTAGAGAGAACATCTTGTTTGAGGAACAGTTAGGAAGCCCATGTCACCAGATCACTGAATATGTCTAAGGTCTAAATCCTATGTTCTTTCTTAGGACTATGTTTTCTATCTGGACGCTTCTGCATATATTTTAATTCAATTTTAATTTAATTTTTTTCAGTTGGCATGCTAACAAAAAGTTTTCAACATTCATTTTTTAAAAAATTAGTTCCAAACTCTTTCCCTCTCCTTCCCCCTTTTTGAAAAGGCAATCAATTTGATGTAGATTATAGATGTGTACTCATGAAAAATATTTCCATATTAGCCATATTGCAAAAGAAAACACAGACAAAAATCCCCAAGAATAAGAAAGACATTTTTAAAAAAGAATGTTTTAATCTGCATTCACATGCTGCTATCAGTTCTTTCTGTGGAGGTGGATAACATTTTTCATCATAAGTTAACTTCTGTATGTATTGACAATTCTCTTCTCTCTGGCACTCTGTTACTCTGAATAGATTATGGAAAACTCCTCCATTGAGACTGACTCCTGGCACAACCAGGTTCACATTTAGTCAGCCTTATGCTTAGTTTCACCCTTTAGATATAGTCAAAGGAAGACAACATTATTTAAGTAAAGAAGGTACTAAGGAGCTAAATAGAAACACAATCATTATAATAAGTAAAATTAGAAGTAAGGTTCATTAATTCCATAATTTTTAATTGCACCTGTTGTTCAGATTCCTACAAGGAATTTACCCTTCCTCAGATGTTAGCATTGAGACTGGGGGAGGGGAGTGGTGATGCAGGAATGCTAGTACACATATAACCCTGAGTTCCCTAACTTTCCAGGGTTTTTGACCCTGAAAGAACTTCCTTCTATGAGAAAGTCATGAAGAAGCTTGGGAAGAGTGTGTGATTGTGCTTGAGTCCATGCTTTCCCTGCCAAGTCCAGCTAGTAGACTGGTACATGTATATTGTCCCTTCTGTTGGCAAAACTAAAGCACAGTCAAAGACAGAATGGGAAAAGATGTGGGGTGCTAACCATACCAGAGAAAGATGAGGAGCATCACCAAAGTGCCATAGAAAACCAAAGGAATAGAGAATAGGTAGAACCAGAAAATGTTAGTAACTGATAAGAATGCATTTCAATCCATGACAAATTTCTTCTTCCCACTTGATTTCCCTGAGTGCTCCTGGAGAAGTTTGTCTTTGACTCCTTTTCCTCCCATTTCTAATTCCAACACAAGGGGAGGAGGGCTAAATAGGGCAAGGAGACACTAGACATCTCCCCCTGCCCAACTGCAGACTGTATTGTAGCTTGTCCTATCCTGTTTCAGCCAATCTATGTTTTTATGCTATTTAATACTATGATACTAAAGAACATTTCTATCAACAATTATTTTTATCCAAGCCTTTAAGTAGATGGCTTGGGGTTGAGAGAAAGAAAGCTAACCCAAAGGGAGAACAATATTCTCTTTCCTCAAATTTGCAATCAATTATTTGTAGAACTGTAATGTTCTTTCATCTCATCCCTAAGTAGAATGTAAGCTATTGAAGGCAGGCACTACTTTTGTTTTTGTTACACACACCAGACCTTTAAAAATGTTGTTTGGTTGGGATCTATGGAAAAGAGCAGATTCATTACATCTTTTACAAATAACATCTCACTTAGATTTCATCATCACAATTTTTTTAATGATTCTTCCACATGACATCTATAGATTGCTGTAATAACTTCTTTGTAATTGTGACTCAGCATTTTTCAGGGGATAGTGAAGTGCTTCATTTGTGACTTCCCTCAAATGTGGAACTTGCACATGAACAAGTGTCACCTTTAAAATATTGATCTGGATATAGTTCTACACTAAGAGGCAATGCTATTTTCTTTGATTTCCAGCTGTTTCACTTGGACCTTTTTCCCCTGTACAAATTGCTTTAGAGCAGGCATTTACAATCCTTTTCAAGTGAAGAGGAAGGAGTGGAAGCAAAGGTGAAGCCTACAGAGGCCCTTAAAAAACTAAGTCATCTGACTAAATTAAGGCCAGTGGCAGATATCCCAGGATATAAGAGAATTACACAAAAGATGAGGCAAAGGGGAAGAGGAAGGTGAGAAGAACCAAATAGGTGCTCTGTATGTCAGCAGAGGATTGAAGATGTCTATTTTAGAAAAGCATTTAGCAGCAGCCACGTAATACCCTTGATCTGGAATATCAGGCAAAATATTTGGCCTGCTGAATAATCCCTGTGGGTTGTACGTCCTTTGTCTCATTTTGGCTTGTTTTCCCTGCTGTATTGTCTTTAAACTCATGCAGAATCAAGGAAGGCCATTTTTATTGAATGAGACTTCCCTTGGGTGAAGGTTAAATGGATTAATGTCATAGGCTCCCACTGGGAGGTTTAGAAGCTCACTACTACTTTACCCATGGTATTTTAGACTGGTTGTTTTTGAATACCATTGCTCTATCATGTTATATATCTCTATCGATATCAATATATATATATACATATACATATATTTTATATCTATCTATCTATCTATCTATCTATATATATATATATTGATAGAGATAAGGTAGAATCCTTCTTTTTTTTTTTAAACAAATACTTTATTAACTTCTGTTTTACATCATTCATTTCCGCCAGATTTTGAGTTACAATCATTTTCCCCCCATTATTCCCCTACCCAACCTCCCAGAATAGCAGTCCCACAAGATATCGCTTCCTCCAATCTGCTCTCTCCCATACCTTCTCCCATACCCCCATCAACTTTTCCATTAGAGGAAAATGAATCTTTGTGTCCCAATGCCTGCACATCTTATCTCCCAATTATAGGCAAAAGAGTATTAATAATAGTATTTATATATATATTTGAAACATTTAATGTTACGACTTTGAATTTCAGATCCCTTTCCTTCCTCCCTTGTCCCCATTCCTTCTTGGGATATAAGTAGTTCAGTATATGTTGTACATGTCTAGCTATGCAAAACATTATCATAGTAGATATATTGTACAAGGCTGCTTATAATTCCCTCGCACTCATCCCACCCCCCACCTGGTCCATTCCCTACATGATCCTGTCCCTCTTCTATAGTGGGTACTTCCAACCTCCCCTCACCCCGAGGATGCCCTCCCATCCATCATCTCTCCTCTCATCCCCCTTCCCCCTATCCTGCTGCAGGTTGAGATATCCCATTTAGTATGTATGTCATTTTCTCCCTGAACCAAATTCAATGTGAATGTGGATTTGCCTTTTTAGCCTTCCTTATTCTCCCCCTCCTTTGCAACCACTTCCCCTACATGAGATAGTTTACCCTACCATGTCTCTCCCCATCTCCTCTTGCCACTTTCCTCTCTCACCTCATAATTTCATCCCTTGAGTATTCTCCCTTCCCAACAAATTCAACCTATGCCCTCTATCCATATATAACTGTAACCATATACACACACATTCACATATGTATTCATATGACCACACCCCTTCTTCCATTATTTTCATAGTGAGAAAGATATCATCAGTCACAGTTATTGCTTTTCCATATAGGAATGTAAATAGTTCAACTTTGATAAGTTCCTTTTGATTTCTTTTCCCTGATTACCTTCTCAGGCATCTCTTCCTTCTTGTGTCTGGATGTCAAATTTTCTATTCAATTCTGGTTTTTTCCTCAAGAATGCTTGAAAGTCCTCTATTCCAATGAATGACCATATTTTCCCCTGAAACAAAATACTCAGTTTTGCTGGGTAGGTGACCCTTGGGTTCATCCCCAGCTCTTTTGCCCTCTGGAATATCATATTCCATGCCCTTCGATCCCTCAGTGTAGAAGCTGCCAGGTCCTGGGCTATTCTGATTGTGTTTCCACAATATTGAAATTGTTTCTTCCTGGCTGCTTGGAGTATTTTCTCCTTGATCTGGGGATTCTGGAACCTGGCTATAATGTTTCTGGGAGTTTTCTTTTTGGGATCTTTTTCAGGAGGTGATCGGTGGATTCTTTCAACCTCTATTTTGCCCTCTGGATCTAGAACATCAGGGCAGTTTTCCTTGAGAATTTCTTGAAGGGTGATTTCTAGGTTCTTTCCTTGATCATGGCTTTCAGGCAGTCCAATAATTTTTAAATTGTCTCTTCTGGATCTATTTTCCAGGTCAGTGGTTTTTCCCATGAGATATTTCACATTGCCTTCTAATCTTTCATTTGTTTGGATCTGCTTAACAGCATCTTGATTTCTCATAAAGTCATTAGCTTCCATTTGGTCCAGTCTAACTCTGAAGGAATGAATCTCCTCAGTGAACTTCTGAGATTCTTTTGCCATCTGGCAAATTCGACTTTTTAAGGCATTCTTCTCCTCATTGCCCTTTTGGGCCTCCTTTGCCATTTGAGCTAGTCTATTTTTTAAGGTGTTGTTTTCCTCAGTCAGGCTGTTGACCCTCATTTCATACTTTTCCTGCATCCTTCTCATTTCTCTTTCTAATTTTTCCTCCACTTCTCTTATTTGATTTTTAAAGTCCTCCTTAAGGTCCTCTCTGGCCTGCAACCCGCTCATGTTTTCCCCTGGGGCTTTTGGAGCAGGACTTCTGACCTCACAGTCTTCTTCCCCTATGCTTCGACCCTCTTTGCCCCCAAAGTAGGAGTCTAGGGTTGCATTTTTCTCTTTGTTTCCTTTGTCTTGGCATGTTGCCACTTAATTACTTGACTTTTGGGCTTGTTGCCACACTATGGCTTTAAGGCCAGATAGAGGAATTTTCATCCCAAACGTGTGGGGGGCAACTTCCGTTTCTGGCAAGCTGTAAACCCACCCACAACTTCCACCCTAGATCACAATCCAGATCCAGGGAGGTTAAAGCAAGAGCGATTACCCCCCAAGACTGATCGCTGGATCTCCCCACGATTTGTAGGCTGGGAGCCGGAAATGCCTCTGAAAACTACACAGTGGCGTGTCTCCTCAGCAGCTTCTAGCCCCCAGGGGAGGGAGCTGACGCATTCCCCAAATACAGGTCCCAAAGTCCATAGGACACTAACCTCTTACTTTGTCCTAGGCATGTCTATGTTGATAATTCTGGCGTCTCCACAGTTCCTGGTGTTCTGGGGTTCCTCCAGCCGGCTGCTGGCCCTGCCGCCCTGGGGCTAAAACCTCAGCTCACGTGGACCTGTGCTCGGCTCGGCTCCTGCGCTCTGCCGGCTCCCAGACCACTGCGCTGGTCCTTACTGCAGGGTGCTGGGCTGTCCTCAGCGGGAGGTTAGCTTCTCTGTGTCGTTCTGTGGGTGCTGGGGCTCCAGAAGATTTTCAGAGTCCTTTTTTTACATAGTTTGTGGAGAATCTGGGGGCAGAGAGGCTTGGATGAGCTGTTTCTACTCCGCCATCTTGGCTCCGCCCCGAATCCTTCTTTTTTATAAGTCTAGGAGAAAGGACAATTTGCTGACTCTTGAATTAAAGTCCCTGGATTAAAATTACCCCCCTCATACTTACCACTTATATGACCTTGGGCAAGTCCCTTAGCTACTCTGGACTTCAGTTTCCTCATCTGTAAAATGAGGAAGTTCAACCAGATAGCTTCTAAGATTCATACCTCTGAGACTGTATTCCAGTTAACTGTTCTGTCCTCACACAAAACTGATTACTTCACGGTGGGAAGGGGAGGTTGTCACATCACTATGATTCACAGAATCATTAAATTCCCAACATAGAGTGCCAGAACTGGGAGAGAACATCCTCCTTGAATTCTTAACCATTCTGTGTCATGGATGCCTTTGGCTCAAATCCCTAGCAAAACCTATGAATCTCTTCTCAGAATGCTTTTTAAATGCATAAAATAAAACACATAGGATTACAACGGAAAGCAATTATATCAAAATATTTATAAAAACATTTTAAACCCTCAGATTAAGGACTTAATATAATACTTTTATTTATAGTAATAGGAGACTGAATCTATTCTTTCATTTGCTTAGGAAACCTCCAGGTGAAGAAACTCACTGTACCAATGCAAGTTGACACTTTTCCCACAAATTAAAGGATGTGAATGTTTCCTCTGGGAAATCTTTAATGATCTATTTCTGCCTTCCTCCCCTCATTTATCTTCTTAGAGTCTTCTTCCTTTCAATATGTTCATCTGTCAGTTCCTCCTTAGCTCTAGGTTCAGTGTTGAGAGAGGCATTAAGAGGCAATGTGGGTAGCATAGTGGATAAATCAGTTGACCTTATTTATAGGGGAGGAAATTGTCTAAGGTCAAGCAACTTGATAATGACAGTGCCACATTTATGGTACAATGCTATATCTCTCTTCATCATACCACCCTCTCCTAATCCCACCATTGACCTGGATACTTTGGGAAAGATGTTCTCATACCAGCTAACATCATCCAGGCAGGCAAATGTCTTATGCTCCCTGAACCACTTCATTCAGCCTCTTGGCTAGATTATACATTAAGTCTGATTGAGGCTTGCCAGTTGAAGATGGAGTTTGCTTAAGGATGAAGAGGGAGAACATCATTGAAAATGATTGCTTCTTTTGAAAGTACCCATGATGCCACTAGAAAATAATATTTTATTCAGAAGGGCTTAAAATGACCCTCTTTGCATGTTTGAGTATAAGCAATATGCCATGTTTTTTATAGCAGCTCATAAATTACCCAAATACAGGCTCATACATATATGCATATATGCATCATCTCTTTGAATATATTGTTATTGTATTAAGTTGAAGAATTAACATGATTAAATATGCAAATCCACCACTGTGGTTTTTGTCCCTTCCTGGTTACCCCTCTCATTCCTGATATGTATGTGTATATTCACACACACACACACACACACACACACACACCTATATACCTATATGCACAAGGAGGTTTCCTTCTCCCCAGGAGTTCCTTAAAATAATAAAATTATGGGTCTGATGTTAAAAAAGTGATGAACTTTTTTTCTTTTAATGAGCAACACATTTTTTAAAAAAATGGAAAATAGAAGCATGTAGAACAAGGTAAAGGAGTAGGCAGTGTTACTGTGGAGAAAAGAAGGATGTGGGATAATTTGATGATTGTTTCCAAGACTTTTGAAAGTTTATTATGGGAAGGACACTCTTTAACAACAATTCAACATCAGAGAGAATGATTTACATCTACAGCAGGTAAGAATTCACTTAGATAGTGCTGCCTTTAGGTCAGGTCCCTGAACCAGAAGGTTTTTCAAAGTCCTTCCTTACCTTAATGTTCTGTGAAAAGACATTGAAACAGCTCAGATCACTCAGATTACTGTTTGAAACTTTTCCTTCAATCTTCTACAGTGAACATTTTTATGCTAAATAACTGTCTTGCTATATACACATTCATGTTCATTTAACTCTGTTAAATAATAAATAAATAACTCCAACTGTATCTAGAGCCATATCTGGTCATTCTGATCTATAGCTTGCCACTGGACCCAGATGGCTCTAGAGGAGAGAGTGAGTCTGGTGACTTTGTATATCTCTCCCTCACTTAAATCTAATTTACTTGCACATCATGGCATCACCTCCCCGATGTTACAAACCTCTTTAAGACAGAAGGACAGACAACAATAACAGCAATAATTATTTAAAGACCCAAAGTATAGTGATGGTCACAATTAACACATAGATATCATCAATGCTCCCCCAGCACAAGGCAGAATGTGGAGAAATAGAAATCCACAGATAATCCCAAAATGTCATCTTCCCTCTCCCTTTCTTCTTTCTCCTCCCTCAATATTTGACTTAATAAAGATAACTGATATGAATTTCACAGACTTTATCTTCCCTTGATAACGCATCCGAAGATATTTAATAGTGAAATGGATGCACAGCTGGCAGTAAGTGAAGTCATAGATCTAGGACTGTGAGACACATTAGATTTCATCTAGCTCAGGGATTCTTAGCGTGGGGTCCATAAACTAGTATATCTAGCTATGCATCATCCTATCTACATATGTACATATATACACACATGAACATACATATATATACTTATGTGTATACATATATATAAACTAAGGAAATAATTTAAAAATGAAAAATATGAAGTATCAATATGTTCATATATATATATATACATATAAGCTATATATTTGTATATCTACATACATATCAATATATATTTAGATAGATAACTGTATTTCAATATAATTAGTTTCCATTATGACTTTCTGTATTTTATTTTATGCATCTGAAAATATTATTCAGAAAATCTAATGATATAGTCTTTAGCAGCCTGCCAAAGGGGTCAATGACATAAAAACGTTAAGAACCTCCAATTTATCTAGTATGTTCCTTATATGTTTATAGCTGCTTGAATATAGTCTCTCCCATTAGCATTAGAATTTGAGTTCTGTTTTTGCCTTTCTTTGTATGACTGGCACTTCATTCATTGCCTGGCATGTATATAGTATATACTTAGTACATAACTTTGACTTGTTGAAGAACCCCTGTAAAGTGTTCTTATAATATTATAATTCTAATATACCAATCTCTATGTGAGTTAACTCCTGGACTCCCTTGTGGGTCTTCTTTGCTTCTCTTTTTATATCCTTTCAGTTTAATCTTATCAGTTCCAAAAGGTTCAGTTCTCATGCCTATGCAGATGACACCCAGATCCATAAATCCAGTCACTCACTTAATAAAAATGTTCTGGGTTAGTCTTGATTCAGACTTGTTTGGTGGTTTAGGTTCAGTTACTTTAATGAAATGAGACTTGTGAAATATTTAACAGTTAACAACACAAACTTTACTTAGCATGGAAAGGATAGTCAGAAAGGATTCAGTATTGATTCATTAGTACACATGTTCCTAGCCTCCACATTTGCCATGATAACTCACATCAAAAACATGTGTAAAGACCTATGATATTAATTGTTCTGTTCTCTACATTTACAAGGTGACCTTGTTGGTTCTGATACTTATCACCTGTCACCTCTACTACTATAATACCCTAATAATCAGGGGTGGGGAACCTGTGATGTTAAGGCCATATGTGACTTTCAATGTCTTTAAGTGTGGTCTTCTGATGGAATCCAAATTTTACAGAACAAATCAAAATACGGATTCACTCAAAAATCCACACTTAAGGACCTAGAACACCATATGTGGCCTTTAGGCCGAAGGTTACTCACCCCTGCTTCCTAATTGGTATCTCTGCCTCCAACTCTATCCCTCTCCAATTCATCCTTCACACAGCAGCTAAAGTGATATGCCCTAAGCTCAGTTCTGACTGCTAACACTCTCAAAAATCTCATCAAGCTTCATCGGTTCTCATTGTTTCTAGGATAAAATATAAACTCCTCTGTTGGATGTTTAAAGCCATTCACAATCTTCCAACAATCTACCTTCCCAAATTAATTTTTCATTACTTACCCTCATGCACTCTATGTATGATATATTGGCCTACTTTTTTTCTTTGCATGTTTTTCCACATCATATTTCTTTATCTTTGAATAAGTCATTCCTCATGCCAGGAATGCTCTTTCTCTTCTTACTTCTACCTCACTTAATGTCTAGCTCATTTAAAGATATGGCTCAAATACCATAGAAGAGACTTATTTTGATTCTCATTCCTTGAAGGTAGTAACTGTTTGTTGAATTGAATACAAAATCACACAAGTAGTTTTTCTATTTTGTCATGATGCTTTTCTCATGGTTAGAAGGAGGAACAATTAATTAAATTCCATTCTCTACATCTCTTCTGAGTATCTAGTCTGGTTCTATCACTGTGCTAAGTACTTTGGAGACTACAAGAAGTATCAGCTAATTGTTTCTAATAGTTTTCTTTAGTTCCTCTTCACTTGTTGATTCTCCTTTTCAAATTTGATGTTGGGAATTTGGCTTTCCAATTTCTTTTAAAAATTTAGGTGAACTAATGGTTATTCTGTTTGTTAGTTTGAAATAAATTGACAGCTCCTATGTTTATCAATTCAGTTTTTAAATTTTAATTTTGTTAGTTTTCTCTTTGATAATATTTTGTATCATGTGGGTTTTGTTTTAATTTGTTGGTTTTCTATTTTGGGGGGAAGGAGAAGTTGTTACATATTCAATTCATTGATCTGTTATTATTGAGAGTTTGAAAAATATAGTTTTCCCTAAAGGTTACTTTGAAATCCAAAATTCATCTAGGTGGCATGGTGAATAGAGCATTGGGGTTGGAACCAGAAAGACTCATCTTCCTAAGTTCAAATCTGGCCTCAGACACATACTAGCTATGCAATCAGTGGGTAAATCACTTAACCCTGTTTGCCTTATTTTCTCATCTGTAAAATGAGTTAAAGCAGGAAAGGGCAAATCACTCCAGTATCTTTGATAAGAAAACCCCAAATGGGGTCACCAAAACTGGACATCACTGAAAAATGAAGAACAATAGTTTTGGTGTGTCTTCTCATTGCCATCATTTTCTTTGATGAACCATCTATATTTCTATGATTTATTCTTTGTTATACCCATTCATTAGGATTACATTTTTGGCCTCTGTTTAATTTTGATTTCTTTCTTTAATGGTCTCATATGGATTATTTTTATTGTATTGAAGTCAGTAAAATATATTTTTTTCTGCTTTTCTTCATTTGTTTATGAGGTTTTTTAAGGCCTTAATACATATACTGTCAATTTTCACAAAGGTGACCTCTGAAAAAAATGTATGTACTCTTTCCTATTCACATTAAGTAATCATTAGCTATCTGCCATATCTGACCTTTCCAAATTTTTATTTGGGAATTTACTTTTGTTACTATTAATTTTTGTTAGATTTCTCTAGGTGTGAAAGGGATACATTTCTATCCACAACTATTATACTTTTGCTACATATTCCTATTAACTTAATGATTAGATACTTAGTAAAATGCCTGGCAAATAGTACACATTTAATAAATCCTTACAGATTGCTCAGTTAGAAGTTATACCACTTGGTGAATATATATATATATAATATTATATACATATTATATATAATATATATTATATATACATACATATATATACACACTTGTATCATTTCATTTTATATAATGAATGCCTTTATGCACAATGAATCAATATTTCTTTGTAGTATTTGGCATCTTCAGTTTATTTCTATCTCCAACCTTAATTCTTGCTTAGGAATTTCATGCTAGACCAGGCTCAACCCCTTTTTTTGTATAGGCACTGTTTAATCCTAACTTTGATTACATGAACACTTCACTCTGACTTCTACCTCTATTGGTTGATCTACACTCAATACTGTCAGTCTTCCTCATCTCCATACTCTAGACTTCCTATTCCAGGTATTCTACAAGCACAAAATATCACTGGGATATATCAGTAGCTTAAAGTGCTGACAGACTTTTGATTTGCTTATCTATCTCATCCTGACTTTCTTGGTGAAGGGATTTCCCTCAGGCTTCTGGATATTTTTTGTGAAGTCATAAACTGAATGAGTGTGCTTATAGTTTCTCTGTGGGTATTTGAATCACTATTGGTCTCATGCTATTTTTAGATCTTTGATGGAATATATATGGGAAAAAAGCTGGATACCTTTCTACAATCTTGAATGTAATTCTTGTATATTTCTTTCAAAAATCTGATTTACGTGATCATTCTCTGTGTATCTATATGGAACTTCACAAACTATTTCCCTTTTCCTCTTAGCTTTTTAGAAAATAGCTTTTTTGGGATGGCTAGGTGGTACAATGAATTGAATATTGGCCCTAGAGTCAGGAGGACCTGAGTTCAAATCCGGCCTCAGATACTTAACACAAAACTAGCCTGTGACCTTGGGCAAGTCACTTAACCCCAATTTCCCTGCCTTCCAAAAAAAAAAAAAAGCAAGAAAAAATAGCTTTTTATACCAACTGAGATGTCTAAAATCTTAGGCTTTTTAAGAGAAATAAGTTTACATGAGAAATCAGAAACAAATATTAGAACATATTACTAATTGAATTCAAATGACTGGGTTATATTAGAGCCAGATATTAGATACTATTCTCATTCCCTCAAATATGTATTTATGAAGGATTCTTATACGAGCTGGATTACTATTAGTACAATACAGAAGGAAAAATGATAACAAAAGAGTGACAGGAAAATACTAATGGGCTTTTTCTTACTTAATTTTACCTTTTCTCACTTTAATCTATTTGTTTTAGGAAAGACAATCTGGGCCTTCCCAGTCTTATATTTTACTTAAGCCCCTGAAATTAATTTGCAATTTAGAGTGGATCAAGGACAAAATTTTGATTAATAATTTTTTTATTTCTTTCCATTTTCCTTTATATTTTTGTTACTATTTAACAATTTGCATTCTATGACTTCTGGATGATGATGATGATGATGATGATGATGATGATGATGATGATGATGATGATGGTGATGGTGATGGTGATGATGATGATGTTAGGAAGGATTGATGAATCTTAGCATGAGTTCCCTTAACAAAATGTGAAGAAGAAAGAGAAAGGGAGGGAGGAAATGAAAACAAAAGTAAAGCTGGGGAGGTGTTCAGGTTGAGATAAATCTTATAGGATTGGAGAGGAATAAGTGTGGAGAGTCTCAGGTCAGGGGACACATAACTGTATTTTTTCTCTCCTGCTTCTGCTTTTGATTAGAGAGAGAAGAAAATGAGTAGTGGGGAATTAGAGAGAAACACTTTCTCTGCTCCTCAGCTATTTCTTCCATGTAGTAACAGAGGCCAGGAAAAACTGGAATATTAGGCTGTGAAAGTGCTAAGCACTGTAGATTAAATAAGAAAGATCACAGCAATCAAAAGGAGTCTCACAAGCAAACTCATAACTGGGAACTGTGGAAAGATAGAAAAGATCTTTGTGGGCTCGACATCCAGAAAATTGTGGATAAACCCCACCCAGGGACTTATTCTGAAATAAATGTTCAGGGCAAATTAGAAAGAAACATTCCATATAAATCTGAGGAGGAAGTTTGGGGAATGAGAGAATACTGGATCAACATTAGATTAAGAAATAAGTGACTGATAACAGTTATAGATCAAGGAAAAGAGCATTACATTATACTTGCTCATTAATTTCTTTAGCTTTTAATGAAAATTGTTATATATTCCTTAATAAGCTAACAAGTAAGCTTAGTTCAATTCCTCCCCTCCTCAATAAAAAGAACACAAAAATATCCCACAAATATTCAGCAACATCTGTTCTGGTCAGATAACATCTGGAATACTGTGTTGAGATATGGAAACCCTATTGTAGGAAGGACAGTGATAAACTGGATCATGTCCAGAGGAGAGAAACAAGGATGGTAAAGGTCCTTCAAATCATAACAATAAGAGGTTTGGATGAAAGAAAAGAATTGCAGGAGAAAAAAACTTAAGGGGACTGATAATTATTTTTAAATATGTGGAAGAGGGAATATTCTTCTAGAAGAGAAAAAAAAATTACTAGTAATAGATGGAAATTTCAAAGTGGCAAAAGAAAACAAAAGAAAATAATCTCCCTGATTATTCAAACTATCCAAAAGTGGAGTTGGCTGCTTTTGGTGGGACTGGCTTCCTCTTTACAAGATCTTTAGGCAAAAATTATATAACCAGGCAGCATATAGTCTATAGGCCAAGAGAGATAAGTTTGTCTAGGTGGATGAGAGGAAGCTGTAAAACCTAATGAAAAAATAATAATGAAAAAATTAAATGATATAATTATATAACCCAAGAAATATATGATCAAAAAGATGGTCTGGTCACATAGTGAGAATGAGGAATAACTGGTAGACAGTGCATGTCTTCCTCTAGTAACTTCTTTTCATTAGAAGAAAGTGAGGAAAGCAGGCCCCCAAAACATCAAATTTACCTGCTATGATTAATTGATGGGAGGACATAAACAAAAGACACACAGGATGGTGAAGAATGAATGGTTTGCCGTTCGAATCGTTGCAGGGAATGGCCTCATTAATGAAATCACAGATTTCTTTGTGTATTTGAGTATATACCAAGCTACTTAACTTCTGAGGTCCCTTCCAAATCTAATATTGTACAGTTTTGTGATTCAGGGAATTATATTCAAACTGCTATACTGGTGTTGCTATTTGTATTTGGCAGTTTAAATGCAGTTGTTTTTCTTTTCTCTTTTTAAAATAAAATAACAGTTTAAATGCAGTTATTCTTTCTTTCTTTTTTTAACAAATGAAATAACATAATTAATTATTGTGCCAGTTAGCCATACCCATGAAAAGACTGATTGTTTGGATCTCAGAGTATGACTAGGGGTTCCACTACTCATCAGATATAATTTTACATTAAATTTAAAGCAATTCAATGAAGTTCCATGAAGCTGAGCACATAGGAAGAAATAAATAGAAAGGGCAAAGAAAACATTAACAGTCAACTATGTGCCAAGCTCTGTGTTAAGCACTTTACAAATAGTATCTCATTTAATTCTCACAAGAACTCTGGTAGTTTAGTTCTATAATTATCCCCATTTTACAGTTTTTATGCCTCTTCATGTGGCATAATTGACCATTTTCTGCCTCATCCTTTACTTTTCTCACATTACAGCTCCTTTGAACCTCTTAATAAGGTTTTTTTTTAATCATCAGATTAGCTCATTTATACCCATGCTCTCTATCTATGTATTTCCCTTTTAAATGTCACTATAATTATATAAATTTCAATATTGACAGGTATCAGCTTCTCATATAGGGTTGTAAACAGTTTTCTCTTATTGAATCCCAAGCTATGTGCATGTGTGTTTGTGTGTGTGTGTGTGTGTGTGTGTGTGTGTGTGTGTGTGTTCTCCTTGTTTTCCTTTTCATGTTTATCTTGAGTCTAGTAATTGGAGATCAAATTTTCCATTGAGCTCTGGCTTTTTCATCAGGAAAGTCTGGAAGTCTCTTATTAAATTAAATGTCACCTCCTTGTTTGAAAGATTATGCTCAGTTTTGCTGGGTAGTTAATCCTTGGTTGTAGTCCTAGCTCTTTTGCCCTATAAAATATCAAATGCCAATCTCTCCCATCTCTTAATGTAGAAGCTGCTAGGTCCTGTGTGATCCTGAGTGTAGTTCCACAATATTTGAATTGTTTCCTTTTTGCTGCTTGCAGTATTTTCTCCTTGACCTTGTAACTCTGGAATTTGGCTACTATATTTCTTGGAGTTTTTAATTTGGGATCTCTTTCAGGAGGAGTCCAGTGAATTCTTTTCATAACTCTTTTACCCTCTGATTCTAGGACTTTAGGACAGTTTTCTTTGACGATCTCTTGGAGGATGTTGTCTGGTTGCTTTTTACATCATGGATTTCCAGTAGACCAATAATTCTTAGGTTATCTCTCCTGGATCTGTTCTCCAGGTCAGGTGTTTTTCCAGTGAGGTATTTTACACTTTCTCTAATTTTTCAGCCTTCATATTTTGTTTGACTTACTCTTGATGCATCATAGAGTCCTTAGTTTCAATTTGACTGATTCTAATTTTTAGGGAATTATTTTCCTCAGTTAGTTTTTGAAGCTCTTTTTCCATATGTTCAGTTTTCATTATTAGGGCAGTTATTTTCTCCAGTTAGATTTTGAACCTCCTGTCCCAGTTCACAAATTTTACTTTTCAAGGATTTGTTTTCTTCAGTGATATTTTTTTTCCAATTTGGTCAGTCACTGTGGTTTTAAATTTATCTTCTACCTCTCTAATTTGGCTTTTAAAATCTTCATTGAGGGGGGTGGAGACAAGATGGTAGAGTAGAAACAGCACTTCCAAGGTGCTCTGCCCCATACAACTTCCAAATAATGTAAAAGGGGACTCTGAACAACTTCTGGAGCCCCAGCACCAACAGAATGACAGAGAGAAGCTAACCTCCTGCTGAGGACAGCCCAGCAGCCCTGCAGGGAGTAGCCAGTGCAGCGCTCTGAGAGCAAGCAGCCCAGTGAACTGGGAACCGAGAGCACAGCACTCTGGGAACTGAGAGCACAGCCTTCTGGGAGATGAGCCCAGGCCCATGTGAGCCCTGGTTTTAGCCCCATGGTGGCTGGGCCAGCAGCCAGATGGAGGGATCCCAGAACACCAGCAGCTGTGGCGATTCCAGAATTATCAGCACAGATATGCCTAGGACAAAGTGAGAGGTTAGTGCCCTATGGACTTTGGGACCAGTATTTGGGGAAAACGTCAGCTTCCTCCCCTGGGGGCGAGAAGCTGTTGAAGAAATGTGTCACAGAAGCCATTTTGCAGCATCAGTGACAACTCTAGCTCCTTGTCTGCGAACTGTAGGGAGATCCAGCAATCAGTCTGGGGGTTAATAGCTCTTGCTTTAAACTGCCTGGATCTGGATTGTGGTCGGGGGGGGGGAATGTTTGGGGTGGGTATCCAATTTTCCAGAGTGGGTGGAGGCTTTACAGAGGCCATTCAACCTGAAGAAGTTGTGAAGACCCCATGTTTGGGCGGAGGCACTCCTTTCTGGTGGCAGAGTCTTACTGTGGCAGCAAGCCCCAAAATCAAGTAATTAACTGGCAACATGCCTAGGCAAAAGAAACAAAATATACAGAAATATTCAACATTGGACTCCTATTTTAGGGGCAAAGAGGATCAAAGCATGGAGGAAGACTGTGAGGTCAGAACTCCTGCACCAAAAGCCCCAAATGAAAATACAAGCTGACTACAGGCCATAGAGGACCTTAAGAAGAAGATAAGAGAAGTGGGGGAAAAATTGGGAAGAGAAATGATAAAGATACAAGAAAAGTATGAAATGACAGTCAACAGCCTGACTGAGGAAAATAACACCTTAAAAAATAGACTAATTCAAATGGCAAAAGAGGCTCAGAAAGGCAATGAGGAGAAGAATGCCTTAAAAAGCCAAATTTGCCAGATGGAAAAAGAATCTCAAAAGCTCACTGAGGAGATTCATTCCCTCAGAGTTAGACTGGAGCAAATGAAGCTAGTGACTTTATGAGAAATCAAGATGCTGTTAAACAGATCCAAACAAATGAAAGAATAGAAGGCAATGTGAAATATCTCATGGGAAAAACCACTGACCTGGAAAATAGATCCAGGAGAGATAATTTAAAAATTATTGGACTACCTGAAAGCCATGATCAAAGAAAGAACCTAGAAATCATCCTTAAAGAAATTCTCAAGGAAAATTGCCCTGATGTTTTAGACCCAGTGGGGGAAACAGAGGTTGAAAGAATCCACTGATCACCTCCAGAAAAAGATCCCAAAAAGAAAACTCCTAGGAATATTATAGCCAGATTCCAGGACTCCCAGATCAAATAGAAAATACTACAAGCAGCCAGGGAGAAACGATTTCAATATTGTGGAAACACAATCAGAATAGCGTAGGACCTGGCAGCTTTTACATTGAGGGATCGAAGGGCATGGGATATGATACTCCAGAGGGCAAAAGAGCTGGGATTGAAGCCAAGGGTCACCTACCCAGCAAAACTGAGTATCTTCTTTCAGGGGAAAATATGGTCATTCGGTGGAATAGAGGACTTTCAAGCACTCTTGAGGAAAAAAACAGAGTTGAATACAAAATTTGACATTCAGACACAAGAAGCAAGAGATGCCTGAGAAGGTAATCAAAAGGAACTTATCAAAGTTGAACTATGTACATTCCTACATGGAAAAACAATAACTGTGTCTGATGAAACCTTTCTCATTATGAAAATAATTGAAGAAGGGTATATGGGCATAAATTTACAGGTATACATGGATAGAGGGCAGAGGTTGAATTTGATGGGAAGGGATGATTCTTAAGGGGTGAAGTTAAGAGGTGAGAGAGGAAAGTGGCAAGAGGAGATGGGGAGAGACAGGGTAGGGTAAACTATCTCATGTAGAAGATGCAAAGGGAAGTAGTTGCAGGGGAGGGGAAGAACAGGAAGGCAAAAAGGCAAAACCATATTCTCATTTAAGTTGGCTCAAGGAGAGAATCACATACATACTAAATGGGATATCTCACCCTGCAGGAGAGTAGAGGAAAGGGGGATGAGAGGAGGGATGATGGAGGGGAGGGCATTCTGGAGGTTGGAAGTACCCACTATCAAAGAGGGACAGGATCAAAGTAGGGAATTGACCAGGTTGGGGGTGGGATGGGTGGGAGGGAATTATAGGCAGCTTTTTACAATATATCTATTATGGTAATGTTTTGCAGAGCTATACATGTATAACACATACTGAATTGGTTATCTTCTCAAAGGGAGTGGGTGACAAGGGAGGAAGAGAATGGATCTGAAAATCAAAGTTTTAAAATTAAATGTTTCTTAAGATGTCCAGGCATTTGGGGCTCAGAGATTCACGTTGCCCTAATAGCAAAGTTGAAGGGGGCATGGGAGAAGATATGGGAGAGAGCAGATTGGATGAGGGGATATCTATTGGGACTGCTACTCTGCGGTGGTGGGTAAGGAAAAAATGGGGGGAAAATTGTAACTCAAAATCTGGTAGAAATGAATGATGTAAACTAGAAGTTAATAAAGCATTTGTTAAAAAATAAATCTTCCTTGAGCTCCTCCAAGAATGCTTTTTGGGCTTGAAACCAGTTCATAGTTCCTTCTATTGTCTCAGGTGTGATTATCGAGTACATATTGTCCTTTGTATTTGGTTGTTCTTGCTTGCTATAAATAAGATTGAATCAATTTTCTTGCTTTTGCTTTCTCAGCTTCTTTCTTTCCTATTGTGATTACCTATTTCCTGACTTCTCAGGCTTCTCAGGGTGGAACTAAAGGCCTAGTTGTTGACTTTTTATGCTGTAGCCTCTGGGTGTCTAGACTGAGGCCAAGGCCAGGATTCTCAGTGTTTCCCCTGAGTTACCCTGAGGTTCACAGAGTAACCTATGGGGGAGAGATGGTATGGCCACTTCAGGTTTCTGCATCTGTGCCCCTGGGCTATAGGTCAGGCAGGCTCAGTAGCTGGTGGTCAACAGAGCTGGTGTCTGCAGATTCCCCTGATGGTGCTAAGGCCCACCCCCTGGGCATCTGTTGTTAGCACTTACTGGCTCCACCACGAGGTGGGGCTTGTTGGGACCTCTCCTATCCTTCACTTCAGACTCCTTACTGACCCCATTACACCCTTTCTCAGTGACTCCTAAGCCTAAGGATATTTCCACTATTTCAGGATTTTATTCTGTGTGGGACATTTGTCTCTGGGTTTTCTGGATCAGGGTGGGGGAATCAGAACAGCTAGGGTTTACTCCACCATTTTGGCTACTAAAAAATCAGGTAGGTGATTTTTAAACATCCAGGCTGTTGGCTAGTAGCCCCAGGAGAAGCTGCTGTCACTGCTGCAAGTCCTTTGCTTTCTCTTACCCAGCTCTAATCCATCCGCCATCCTGTGGGAGATGTCTGTGAATAGCCCTTGGGGTGGGTGAGTCTGCTGGCTGGGGCTCTTTCTCACTCTGCTGTAGTCTGATCTAAGGTCTGTGTTGGTGCAGCCCCCACGTGCTCCACACTCCCCCTTCCCAGACCTACATAGACACTTTCCTGGGCTGGGAATCTGCCACACTCTGTCTCCCAAGGGTTTCTGTTGCTCTAAAATCCATTCAGATTCACTTTTTAAAGTTTAGTGATGGAATTCATCATGGTGGAGCTTAGAAAAGTTCCTTCTTTCATTATTCCATCTTGGCTCTGCCCCTCCCCATTTTACAACTGAGGAAACTGAGGCACAGAGAAGTTAAATGATTTATTCAGGAAGGAAGTGTCACAACAGCTAGCAAGTGTCTGAGGTTAGATTGAAACTCAGACCTTCTTGAATCTATCCATTTGGCTCTATCCATTGTGCCAGCTGCCTGTATCTAATAACCTCTAAAGTGCTAAATTTGCAAACCTAAACCTAAGGAAATAGCTGTGCAGTACAACTGAGAATGCCCCATAACTCTTCTCTAATCTAAAAATGCTCAGCTTGGAGTCAGTATAGTGCAGTACAAATTAAGTTGGCTTTAGAATTAGGGGAGACCTGAGTTTGAAGTTAAATTGTCTAACAGTGGGCAAGCCACTTGGTCTTTCTAGGTTTAGTCTCTAAACTTGTAAAATGGGGATAAAAGTGTCACTTTACACAATATTGTTGTGAAGATCAAATGAAATGCTGGATTTGCAACACTTTATAGGACAATATAAACTGTTGCTATACAAATATTTAAAAGTTATGGTTTCCAGCCAATGAGGAATTCCTCTAAGCAGATTAAAACAGATTTATGATTTGGAAAATAAGTCATAGGTTGTTGCATTAGACACCTAGAAATTAAATGACTTGGCCAGTGTCACACACCTAGTAAGCATTAGAAGCAGGATATGAACCCACATCTTCTTCTTTCTAAGCCCTTAATTCTTTCCATGACATCTCACTGCTGTCATGGAGCTATTGCCACCACTGCTGCTGATGTTGATGTTGATGATGATGATGTGATTTGGGCATCAATTGCCATTAGGAAAACTAAGGGCTGAGCTTCCTGTTATACACCCTTTACAATTCTTTTCTCTTGATTAAATTATGTTGTTTTAGGGGGAGTAGTGGTTAGTTGAAGGGGGAGATTCTCTGCTGTAAGATTTTCTTTTTCACTCAGAGAAATTCAACTGGCACTTTAGCTCGGTCTTCTGTTGAAATCAGTATATCACATATTGATTGGCCAGTGATTCAACTATTTGGAGTTTTGCTAGCACACAAAATCAAAAGTCTTAATTGTATCACTTATGTAATAACTACTGCATCAAAGCTATCTGAACCCCTTGAAGATATCTGATCTGGATATTTAAAAATGTCACTATTTGCATAGCATGAGCCAATACTCTTTACTCAGGTGTCTGGTTTTATTGTCTCTTTGGTACTGAGGTCATTTTATCTCTTCTGTTTCAACAGTCCCATTCCCCCAAATATGTATTTATGAAGGATTCTTATACAAGCTGTATTTCTATTAGTAAAACAGAGCAGGAAAGGGGCAGGTTGGTGGCGCAGTGAGTAGAGCGCCGGCCCTGGAGTCAGAAGGACCTGAGTTCGGATCCGGCCTCAGACATTTAACACACACAAACAAAAAACATAGCTGTGTGACCTTGGGCAAGTTACTTAACCCCAATTGCCCTCCAAAAAGCAAAAAAAAAACAAAAAAAACAACCAAACAAACAAACAAAAAAAAACAGCAGGAAAAATGATAACAACATGGTGACAGGAAAATACTTGTGGGCCTTTTCTTACCTTAATTTCACCTTTTCTCACTTTAATCTACTGGAGATAGAACTGAGCTGATAAGAACTGTCATAGCAAAGATAACAATAGTAGCTTAAACATCATATTCCCAGAGAACCAAGTGCCAAGGAAAGAGGACCAAGATACCAGTGTAGGGTCGTACATTAGAGAAACTAACTGCAAAAGAAGGACCATAGCACTTATTGTGCAAGAAAGGGAATTTGGAAGGCTTTGCTCTAAGCAAAGAGGTGGGATAAATGATAATGGATGGCAGGGTGAATGGATAACTGTGACTATTTGTGACAGGTGATTAGATGTCCTAGGGGAGGGTTCTTGAAGAATTTCAGAGAGAGAAGGGCCTTTCTAGTCTGAGTGAACAGAAGAGCTATATTCTTTCTTTGAACCAAGTTCTTATTTTTGCATGCCAATTACATTGAGCCCATTCTACTTCTCCCCAACACACAGTGACCTTCCTTCATGAGCCTTCCTCTAATACTTCCTCAAGCATCTTTTGTACACACTCTGGCTCTTGCATGAAGCACTGATTCACTTGCACATCCTCACATATTCTGATTCTCTTGAACAGACTCAGATGCTACATGTTGAATGCTAGCGCTAAGTCTTATATCAACAGTATACACACTAAGCTTCCTTCTGCATGCCTTGTTTTTCCCTACCTTTTGCCAAACCAGATTCAGAGTGATAGCTCAATGTTTGTTAATAGGTCCACAAAATTGTAGGCAACTATATTCTGGCATAGCCTCAGGAGCCCAGTGTTCTGCCTTCTGACCTAGGCATTTCCAGATGCTAACACAAGTTTCATGGTTCTCTATGGGGAGAGAATGAGTGCCACTTTTTATCATATTATCATATCATATCATATATTATTTGCATGTCGAGGACAGTATCCTATAACCAGAGAGCTACAACAGTGAAAAATGGAACACTCCCCGAAACAGGGATATTATCCTCCTCTCCTTTCTAGGACTCCAGAAGTGTCAGGGATAGCAGCTGTGGTCCTTTAGGCTGTGTCACTACAATAAACTTTTATTGGGTGCTTATGCTAGACTGAGTGGGAATAGTGGAAAGAAAAAAGAATGATAAGGTATGAGCAGAATTAGAGATGTGGTCCAGATACAGCCCAGTTGTGGCCTTTTGCATTCACAAACACTTTGGTTTCCTTCTTAGATCTTCAAGCCCACCCCTCTGTTGCTGCACACCTTTTCCCAAGGCTGGGTGTTCTCAGCCTCTTCACATTTCAAATGGCAACCTGGCTCAAGTCTCTATCCATAATTAACTTCTGAACAGGATGACAAGATTGACCTAAAATTGAATTTCTAGTTTCATTTCTTTTGGGAGAGTTAGGGGGCACAATGAATAGAGAGCCAGGCCTAGAGTCAGAAAGACCTGAGTTCAAATTTTACCTCAGACACTTACTTGCTTGTGACTCTAGGCAAGTGACTTAACCTCTTTTTGTCTCCTTTCCTCATCTATGAAATGGGGATGAAAATGGCATCATCAAATGAGATAATTATTAGAAAGCACTTAGGATGGTGTCTGATAAAATATATTTTTTCAAACCCTTATGAGATGGACTTCAGTGATAGCCAATCTGGTATCTTAAGCTATGACCCATCAAACCTAAAATCAGCTGTTAACTTTCCAAATTGTTTATTTTTTCTCTTTATAGAATGAATTTTTAACAAGAAAGAGAAATTTTAAAAATACCAAAGTTCTCCTTTCCCACCTCCAAATCTTTCATTTTCTCATAACTACATAAAAAGCCTTTCAGCATTTTTTCCTGGCACCTACATGAATAATTAGAAAAAGTACAGTTGTTGGGTTTGATGATTCTCTGATCAGATTCTGTCAGAGATTGTATTCTTAATATGAATTCAAGGAAAGTAGCACCAATCCTTATGAGATCCTAGCACATAGTAAGCACTATGTAAATGTTAGATATTATTATTAATTACTTTCTGCATGAAAACCATTTCCCTCTAGCTGCTTCTGTGTTTCCTGAATCTTTGCTCACCCCCAGTCCTTCTATTTGCTCTTCTTTTCCTTTGAATGGCTAAGCAGATTCAGGGTCTAGTGTGAGATATAGTTCATGTTTGAATCACTGTTGTGAGTGGACTGCATAGAAATTCCACAGCCAGATCCTGAGGCACAATCATGTGTGATGGTTTTGTGGCCAGAAAGTGGCAGAGGACTTTGAAAGGGTAGGGAAGATGTGTGGGAACTTTAACTACCAGGGGTAGGGAACCTGCAGCCTTGAGGCCACATATGACCTTCTAGGTCCTTGGATGCAGCCTTTTAACTGAGTCCAAGTTTTTCAGAACAAATCCTTTTATTAATGGGATTTGTTGTGTGAAGTTTGGATTCAGTTAAAGGGCTGCACATGAGTGCCTAGAGGGCCATATATGGCCTTAAGATGGTAGGTTCCCCCCCCAAAAAAAACTATATGGTATTACTTCATGGGGTTTTAACTAAAACTAATGCTTCTACCAACTTTAGATACAGTATATCTGACTTATAATTTATTTTTCTAAGTTTTTTGTGCTGGAAAACTTTGTAGAAAACAAGTTCACTATCAGCTTACCAATCACATAAACCTCTACCCATCTATTTTTGTTTTTGTGTGTCATTTCCACTTCCTCAGGCAGTGCCCTTAGGAGTATGAAATTAGGGTCTACAGGGGATGGATTCAGTGTCCTTTCATATTAAAAAAAAAGTTTGTTAAATTTTATTTACCTCTTCTAATTGTTTTTGTGCTTGTTGTTCTAGTTCCATTTTTATCCTTAAATATCCTTGGATGACTCATGACTCATTGCTGTTTTTTTTTTTTTACTAACTTGCTTTAAACTGGGTTTCTCTCCATTGCTTCTTGATCTCTCTCTCTCTCTCTCTCTCTCTCTCTCTCTCTCTCTCTCTCTCTCTCTCTCTTTCATTATTTCTCATATTCTTAGGTCATTCATCTCCTTAAAGAGTTTACCAACAAGTTCAGTTTCTAACCTGGTATTTCACTGATAGCCATATACATATACATATACATATAAAGTTTAAAACAACAACAACAAACAACAGCAAAGCCACTTACAAAAAAGAAAAGACATTATAGTAGTTTTATTAAATAAATATTACAAAATCGTAAGTGATGGTGCCTAATTAAGTAACTATATTAAGAAAGAAATTGTAACAGATAAATTCTAACAGTTTTTAACTGAATAGTCAATGAATAGTCAACATATAGGAGATTAGAGCAAAGTAATATTGTTTCTGCTTGGGGTAGTCAGAAGAGATTACAAGAACTGATTTTGATGAATGAAGAAAATTTGGATAATGGTTGGAATTCTCATCAGAGGAAATGAGGATGATAAAAGGACCAGGTTGTTTGGAGTATAACATTAACAAAATAGAATAATGGGTAATAAGGTCAGAAAAGTGAGTTGGGTCAAATTTTGCATGGTATCGTTTGCCAGAAAACAAAACTGAATTTCATCCTATAAGCAATAGAGAACCCTTAAGAAAACCAATGTGGGCAAGAACTGGGTGATAAAGGAAGAACACATGATACTGTATCATTAATGATACTTGCAGCTGATGCAGAGGTGTAAGACCAATAACACTGGCACACAGAAGGGTTGCTAGCATGGGTTCTTTGATCAGCTTTTCTAAAGGAAAAAAAGAGCTTTAAAGGGGACAACAATCTTACTTTAATTAAACAATGAGAAAGAAACATAAGTAGAAAGAAGTGGCTATTCAAGAAGGAATGCTATAGACAGGGATCCAACTGTCTAAACAGAGTAAGAGAACAATTTACATAACCAGACCAGTGTTTTCCATTCCTTCCATATAATAGCTCTTATTGGAGCCAGCTCTCTCTTGATGGCGGTCTCCCTGGTTATCCTTTCCCATGCTGGATGCATCTTCACTTATTCTCCTTGGCCCAATGGTCAGAGTAGGGGAGCTAGAATTTTCCTTGCTCTCTGTTCCTACTTCCAGATTCTCCACCCTTCCTCCAGCACTCAGTAACCTCTCTTCCTTTGAGTTTTTTGCTATTCATATCTACCATTCAATCACAATCTTTGTAGCTTTTGTCTATAGGACCTCCCTGCCCTCTCCCGCCTGCCCCCAGCCAGTGACTTCACTTCCTTCCTCAATGAGTTGGATATTTATTTGACTCACAATTTTTCTCTCCTCAACTCCTGCCTTAATATTAGGGAATTCTTCCTCTAATACCATAATCACTGAGTTTCTCAACTTACCTCCCATGAGCTACTTCTCCACCCTATCTAAATCACATACAAAGATGTCCATACCCTTGAGCTTGCCATCATCCACAACTGTAGCACTCTATGTTCAATAATCTGAAATCTCCTTATCTGACCATGATCTATTATAGGGATGGGGAACCTGTGGCCTTGGGGTCACCTGAAACCCTCTAGATTCTCAAATGTGGTCCTTTGACTAAATCCAAACTTCACAGAACAAATCTCCAATACAGGGGATTCAGTCAAAGAATCTCACTTGAGGATCTAGAGGATCACATATGGCCTCAAGACCACATGTTCCCCACCCCTGATTTATTGACTCTTCATCTGCCCTTCTGTTTTTTTCTTGCAAAACCCCATTCTTTGTCTAGATCATGACCTCAATTGACCCCTTAATTCTCTCCCAGACCATGTTCCCTGAACTATAACTTCTCCCCATATTGACTCCTTGGTGAACCACTTCAACTCTAAACTGCTATGATTTCTAGAATCCCTAGCTTGCTGATTATACCCAATCAAGCTTCATATTTGGATTAACCTTATCATTCATTACATCCATTCCTATGCCCTTGCTGCTACAAGAAGTTGGAGAAAATCATGCAACTTTTCTGTCTGGGTCACTATGAATTTATGCTACATAGCCTTAATTGGGTCCTCCCTACTGCTGGGAAATTTTACTGTAATTCTCTTACCAATTCAGTATCCCACTCTCCACAGTATCTTTTCCAAACTTATTAATCCTTCCTTAAACCTCCAATGGCTCTCACTATTTTCAATCTCTTCTAAGAATATTGCCTTATATTTTACAGAAAAAAAAGAGACCATTTCCATAAAGTCCCACTACTTCCCTCTTCCTCATCTCCTATCACTTTGATGACTTCTGTCACTTTCTTCTCCTTCACCCCAGTCATAAATGATAAAGAGACTTTACTCCTTACCAAGGTTGCTGCTATTTGTTCAAGCAATCCTGTTCCGTCCCATTTACTCCCACAGATTGCCTTCATTGTCATCCCCGGGTTTCACTCATTTTTAATCTCTTCCTGTGTACTGGCTCATTTCCTACTGCCTACAAACATGCCCAGGTCTCCGAATTCCCCTCCAAAAACCAAAACCCCAAACCCTCCCTTTATCTTTTTATCCCCATTAACTACTACCCTATTATTTGTTCTGCTACTTTCTAAACTTCTTGAATAGACTTTCTATAATTGGTGCCTCCATACTTTTCTCCTCTCATTCCCTTATTAACCTCTTATAACATGACTTCTAACCTTATCTTCCACTGAAACTCCTCTTTCCCAAATTGCTAATGTTGCCAAACTCAATGGCTTTTTCTCAATCTTCATTTTCCTTGACTTCTCTTCAGCCTTTGACCCTTGATGACTTTCTTCTTCTTGATGCTCTCTTTTCTCTAGTTTTTCAGGACACCACTCTTTCCTGGTTCTCCTCCTATCTGACCACTCCTCTGTCTCCTTTACTTGATCCTCCTCCAGATCATACTGTAGGTGTCCCTCCAAGTTCTATCCTGAGCCCTTTTCTCTTCTTCATCATTACTAATTGACTTTAGTATCTCATTATCTCCCATGGATTTAATTACCATCTCTATACAGAAAATTCTCAAATGTACCTATCCTGCCACAAAGTTTCTGCTGACCTCCAGCCTTGCATCTTCAACTACCTTTCAGATAGCTCAACCTAAATGTTCAGTAGACATCTTAAACTTATTATGTTCAAAATAGAATTCATGGAGGAGGGGTCAGAGCAAAGATGGCAGAGTAAAAGCAAGAACTTTCTTGAGCTCCAGCTCCAACTACCTCCAATAACTGTAAAATATAAATCTAGACAAATTTTAGTGCTACAGAACCCACAAAGTTACAGAGAGAAAAAATTTCCTGTTGAAGGCAGCCTGGAAGGCTGATAGGAAGGGTCTGCAGCACAGGGCTGGGTGTGGAGCATAGTCCTGCATGAGTTGTGTGGGCCCAGAGCAGTAGCACAAGGTGGCCAGAACAGACTTCAGGAGAGTGAATCACTGGTAGCTGTGGTAGTTTCCAGACTTCTCAATCCATAAATGCCAAAGAGAAAGTAAAAGGTCAGTGGGGAACTCTGTTGATCCTGGGTGAGAGAAGAGTACAGTCCAGCACTTGCCCCTGGGGTGGTGGAGGTGGTGGCTGCAACTGCTGCCACTGTGCCTGCTTCCAGCTCCAGGCCTACGGATCATGGGGGAACCAAGGAACTGCCCAGAGGGCAATTGGAGGAATTTCTTTGCTGGTGCTGAGGCATGATTCTCTTGCTTTGCCCTGCTTATCTTGGTCAAAATCTTGGGTGGTGGTCCCAGAATAAGGAGGGCTGGCATGGCAGAGCTTGTTGAGACTGTGGAGAGAAAGTCCTTCTCACAGTTCTGAGGCAGGTGACTAGAAGAAGCTCTGACAACAGTTGCACAAAATCACAGAAATTTGGGATACAGCACTCTCCATTCTGGAAGTAGAGTTCTAACATGGCAAAGAATACAAAAGACAAGTAATTGGTTGTCAAGATAAGCAAACAGATGGAGTGCAATCAGACTATAGAATCATTTTTGGGTGACAAAGAGGATCAAAACATAGAAGACAACAAAAGAAGACAACAAAGTCAAAACTCCTGCGTCAAAAACCTCCAAGAAAAATACAAACTAGTCACAAACCGTGGAGGAGCTCAAGAAGGATTTTGAAAATCAAGTAAGAGAAGTAGAGGAAAATTTGGGAAGAGAAATGAGAATGATGCAAGAAATCATGAAAAACAAGTCCACAGTCTGACTGAAGAAAATAAAACCTTAAAAAATAGATTAACTCATGTGACCTAGGGCAAGTTACTTAACCCCAATTGCCCTCCAAAAAGCAAAAAAAAAAATATTAACTCAAATGTCAAAAGAGGTCCAAAAAACCAATGAGGAGAAGAATGTTTTAAAAAGCTGAATTTGTCAGATGGAAAGGAATTTCAAAAGCTCACTGAAGGAAATAATTACTTCAAAATTAGATTGGAGCAAATGGAAGCTAATGACTGTATGAGAAATCAAGATACTATAAAGCAGATCCAAAAGAATGAAAAAATAGAAGGCAATGTGAAATATCTCATTGGAAAAACCACTGACCTGGAAAAAAGTTCCAGGAGAGTTAATTTTAAATTACTGGACTATGTGAAAACCATGATCAAAAACAGAGCATAGACATCATCTTTCCAGAAATTATCAAGGAAAATTCCCCTGATATTCTAGAACCAGAGGACAAAATAGATATGGAAAGAATTCACCAATTACCTCTTGCAAAAGATCCCAAAATGAAAAATCCTAGGAATATTATAGCCAAATTTCAGAGGTCCCAAGTCAAGGAGAAAATATTACAAGCAGTCAGGAAGAAACAATTTGAGTATTGTGGAAACACAATCAGAATAACACAAGATCTAGCAGCTTCTACATTAAGGGATAAAAGGGCTGGGAATATGATATTCTGGAAGTCAAAGGTGGTAGGACTAAAATCAAGAATCACCTACTCAGCAAAACTGAGTATAATACTTCAGGGGAAAATATGGTTATTCAATGAAATAGTGTATTTTCAAGCATTCTTGATGAAAAAAAAAACAGAACTGAACAGAAAATTTGACTTTCAAATATAAGAAGCAAGAGAAACATGAAAAGGAAAACAGGAAAAAGAAATCATAAGGAACTTATTAAATCTGAACTATTTATGCTCCTACATGGAAAAATGATATTTGTAAGTCATGAGACTTCTCAGTATGAGGATAGTTGAAGGGATTATACACACACACACACACACACACACACACACACACACATACATATATATGTATGTATAGATGGGTTTATGTGTGCATGTATATTGTGTACATGTATACATAGACAGAGGGCACAGAGTGATTTGAATGTGAAAGGATAATATAAAACAATAAACTTAAGAGGTGAGAGAGGAATATATTGGGAGAAGGAGAGGGGGAGAGATAGAATGGGATGGATTATCTCTAATAAAGGAGGCAAGAGAAGGCTGTTACAATGGAGGGGAAGAGCAGAAAGGTGAAAGGAAATAAGTCAACCTTACTTTCATTGGATTTGGCTTAAGGAGGGAAAAACATACACTCTCAGTTGGGTATTTTACCTTATAGGAAAGTAGGGAGGAAGGGGATAAGAGGGGGGATGATAGAAGGGAGGGCAGATTAAGGGAGAGGGTAGTTAGAAGCAAACAGTTTTGAAAAGGGATAGGGTCAAAGGAGAAAATAGAATAAATGGGGCAGAGGATAGGATGGAGGGAAAATAATCTTTCACAGTATAACTACTATGGAAATGTTTTTGAGTAACTACACATGTACAACTTATATTGAATTGATTGTCTTCCCAGTACAGGTGGGTGAGGAGGGAAGAAGGGAAATAATATGGAGCTCAAAGTTTTAAAAACAAATGTTAAAAAAAATATTTTTTACTTTCAGCCAGGAAATAAGATATACAGGCACTGGGATATAGAAATCCATCTTGCCCTATAAGAAAACAAGTGAGTGATGGGAGAGGATATAAGAGAGAATAGATTGGGGGAAGGGGTATTCAGTATGCTTGCTATTTTGGGGTGTGGGTAGCGGAAAGACAGGGAGAAAATTTATAACTCAAAATCTTTTGGAAATGGATGTTGAAAACAAAATAGAAGTCATCATTTTCCTCATTTGACTCTACCTCTTTCCCACCTTCCCTACTCCTACAGAGGATAACCCATTCTCCCAGTCCCTCAGGAATTAACTGGTTTTCTCACAATATCTCAACCCCCCCCCCCATATTTAATCTGTTACCAAGACCTGTCAATTTTACCTTTGCAACATCTCTTGTGTATGTTCCCTTCTCTCTTCTGATGCTGCCACCACTCTGGTGTAGGTCTTTCTAACTTTACAACCAGTTTGTTGCAAAAGCTTGTTACTGGGTTGATGGCCTGCCTCAATTCACTCCCCACTCCAGTGCAACCTTCATTCAGCCAGTAAAGTGTCTTTCCAAAATTGCAGATCTAATTATATTGCTTCTCTCCCAGACCTTCTTCCCCAAACCCCAGTGGTTTCCTATGGCCTCAGTATTAAATACAAAATGCTCTTTTTGGATTTCAAAGTCCTTTATAACATAGCCCCCTCCTACCTAACCAAACTTCTTATACTTTATTGCTTGACACATACTCCTTTATCCAGAGACATTGGCCTCCTGGCTGTTTCATGAACAAATCATCACATCTCTTGGAATCCTTTCTCTCTTCCACTTTGCCTACTGACATCCCTGACTACCTTTAAATTTAGGCTAAAATTCTTCCTTCTACAGGGAGTCTTCCCCAGTCCCTCTTAATTGCAGTGCCTTCCCTTTATTAATTATTTCCTATTTATCCTGTATAGAGTTTACTTTGTAGATATTTGTCTTCATGTTGTCTCCCCAATTAAGATTGTAAGCTCCTTGATGGCAGGCACTGTCTTTTGCATCTTTTCATCTCCAGCTCTTAGCATAGTACCTAACACATAGTTGGTTCTTAAGACATGTTTATTGATTGATTGAGAAATTTAAAATCATTGTAAATTTAAAAATTTAATAAGATATCTCAAAGGAGAATGAAATGCCTCAGGAAAGAATGGGATCTTTATAATTCAATGCCATTAAGCAGAGAATAAATAAGTAATTTTGGAGACATTACTCTTTAAGTAAGGTTTATACTATATGATCTCTGGTGTCACAAAAGGCCAATAATTACATAATTTAGGAAATAAATATATACCATATAGTATTATATAGATGCCAGGTATAGCCCACAAACAAACAACCCCTCCCCAAACTTATTTTAAGGACTTGTGTGGTATAGTGAACAGAATGATAGACTTGGAAACTGGAAGACCTACCTGTATTTGAAGATACTTGCTAGCAATATATAATCCTTAACAAGTCAAAACTTTTTTTAGCCTCATTTTCCCCATGTGTAAAATTGGAAATAAATAATAGTGCTTAATTCCCATGGTTGTTAAAGTGAAAGTATACATAAAAAAGTCTAAATCAAGCACTTACCATGTATACCAAGGTAAATAAAACTATAGTTTTTCTCAGTTGTGTTTTTTTTTCCCTGAGGAAATTTTCATGCATTCAAGGGCTCTAGTATGAGCCAGTGAAAGTCATAAGCACAAACAACATATATCAGAGTTTTGGGTAGTGCTGTCCCAAGGTCAGTTTTGTCTTTGTTGTGCTATAATCAACCTAGGCGATCTCTGTGCACTGATGACACCTTGTGAATCTTTTTCTATTCTCTAAATTATGTTTGTGCCAAAGGTTTTGAGATCCCAATGCATCCTTTAGACTTGCAGTTTTCTTCTGGTTCCTAATCTTGTGTCACTTTTAACCTATTCTTTTTAGGCATTGTGCCTTAATTTCATTAAACCATAGTCTAGATCTCCTACCTTTCCTCTGACCGCAGTCCCAATCCAGAACTAGATCAGTTAAGGGGTGTCACTGTTGTGTACATGATACTTTTTTCATCTCTTTACTCTATCCAGCCTTCCATTTACTTGGTACTTCCATTTACTCCAGAGAAGTCTGCTAAACCAGTTTGGTTTCTGTTTGTTTTTGTCTCCTTACCAACAGCTGAAAGTTATTTCTAATAGTCTACTCGTTTTACTAAAATAATATTACACAAAAATATATTGAATGACCCTGGAGTTCTTTGTAATAGATCTTTCTCTTCTTGCCCTTAATGCTTGGGGATAGGTTGTGCATTATTCAAAATCACTTTTCTCATTTGTTCCTTCTTTAACTGAGACCTTTTAAACTTTAGAAATAAGGACGGCATAAAAATAACTGGATGTTCAGCTACTGATTAGTGAAGAAATACTTGTCAAATATTTATTTTGAATTACTTAAGACAAGGCATTATACTTCTTCCATGTATGAGATTCAATCAAGATTCTGTTTGTGATACTGTGTACACACTGTTCTCTGGTACCATTCTTTATTAAATCCTGTTAGAACACAGATTTTATCATGGCACAGAGATTGTCATGGTTGATTATAACATGAGAGACAAAACCGACTACCCTATTGGTAATTTATTTTGTGTTGTTATTCATCAAGACATCTTGAAGAAAGTTAAGTGAACCTTGTAATGTTACTACTTAAAAGCATGTATTCCATTTTGCAAACATGAGGCTGGTGAGTTGTCCTTGAAGAGCTACCTAATTATCTGCCAGAACCCATCTTAGGAAGCCAAAAGGATTTTCTCCAGGTTGTGCAAAGGATAGGACTTCATTTTGTTTTAGTCAACATACTTCTTCTTTTCCCAAATGCTTTATTAAATAGTGGTTTACATCATTCATTTCTGCCAGATTTTGAGTTACAACTTTTCCCCCCATTTTCCCTACCCCCACCCCAGAATAACAGTCCCACAGGAAATCCCCTCATCAAATCTGCTCTCTCCCATATCTTCTCCCATACCACCCTCGATCCTCCCAGTATGGCAAGGTGAATCTCCCTGCCCCAATGCCTGTACATCTTATTTACCAATTATATGCAAAAGAGTATTAATATTAGTATTTATACATTTTTACACATTTGATTTTAAAACTTTGAATTCCAGATTCATTCCCTTCCTCCCTTGTCACCCACCCTTACTGAGAAGATAAGCAATTCAGTATATGTAGTGCATGTGTAGCTATGCAAAACATTACCATAGTAGATATATTGTCAAAGACTGACTATATTTCCCTCCCTCTGTGCTGAAGGTTCTCAGCAGCTTCTTGCCCCCAGGGAAAGAGGCCCATACACTCTCCCAACTAATGAGTCCCAAAGTCCATACTGCACTAACCTCTCACTTTGTCCATGGCATCTATGTGTTGGTAGTTCTGGAAACCCCACAGCTGCTGGTGTTCTGGAGTCTCTCCAGCTGGCTGCTGGTCAGGCTCCCCTGGGGCTAAAACCTCTGACTCACATGGGCCTGGGCTCTGCTCCCAGAGCACTGCACTGGCTGCTTCCTGCCAGGCTGCTGGGCTGTCCTCAGTGGGAGGTTAGCTTCTCTGTGTCATTTTGGCAGTTCTGGAGCTCCAGAGGTTTTTTAGAGTCCCCTTTTATATAAATTTGGAGGTGGTGGGAGCAAGAGCTGTGTGGAAGAGCTGTTTCTACTCTACCATCTTGACTCTGCCCCCTGCAACATACTTCTTTAATTCAATCTAATATCACATTAGGTTTTTACCCCCCAACACCATGTCATACTGTTGGCTCCTAATGAACTTGTAGGCAGCACTGCCTTCTACATTGATTGCTAGCCTTAAAATCTTAAGAACTGATTAAATCTAGTCTCTGACACTTGCTAGCTGTTTGACCATGGATGAGTTATTTTCCTTCACTTTAAAATGGTGATAATAATGCTTATTATCTACTTTCCATGGTTATTGTGAGATTTAAGTGAGATGGTGTATTTAAAGTGCTTGGCAAATTTACATTTAAAAAGGTGTCTAAATGCTTGCATAATTTTGGAAGATTCAAAAAATTTTCCCATCAAATATCCTTGTTTCCCCCCCTCAAATATGTGCTTAGTATCTTGTCTTCCTTCTAGAGGTAAAATTTCACAGATAGGAGGGTCTCCTCACTTATTGGGAATAGTTTCTAGAAATCTCCAAGACCAGTGAAGTTTGAAAATACTGTGTTCTATGTGTATGTTTTTATTTATTTTTTTAAAAGCTTAAGGAGGAACCATGTTGTGAGGCATTGACAAGATATATTGGGTCAAATTCTGCTGCTGAGTTATCACATGTATAATTATGGGTGAGTCACAATTTCTCTGGCCTCAGTTTCCTCATTGTGGTGCAAGAAAGTTCAAATAAAGAACAGCAGAACCACACAAGGATAGCAGTTAACAAAACTTTATTCCTACTCACAAGGGAAGAACAGATGCCAACAGGCAGCAGTCTCACTGTGTGGTTCCTATTGCCCCTGGACACGAGCCTAGGACAGGACACAGTGGGGGTGGCTTTTAGACATGGAACCATGCAGTTTTCATACTCTGGTTGAAGACTCAGAACACTTCAGCACTCATAACTTATATAGAGGTTTTGACAAAGAGCCAGCTATTTCCAAAAGGAGACTGATTTGTTATCTATAGGGGAAGATAGTAGTACCACCGGGACACAAGAAATGGGAATATTTAAATTGTCTGATGAGAGGGGAGAAATGAGAAGCAGGTATTAGCCATAATTTTGCCAGTCCACTAATAGTCTACAGGTTGCATTGATGATAACGCTCAACCTTTCATTTTAGTAGCCTTTCCATGCATGCATCCTAAAAGAATGGGGGCCATACCAGTCAAATTGGGTTTTACTGGTCAAGACTCATCTGAGAAATGGGAATCATATTTATAGGATTTCTGCTTCCACAGGTTTGTTGTAAAAGATTAAATGAGATAATGTCTGAATGCTGTGTAAACCTTAAATTATTGTATAAATGTAAGCTATGAGTTGTGTGTCTGTGATGATGGTTACTTTTAGTTGTTATGTGGCATATATATATATATATATATATATATATAGAGAGAGAGAGAGAGAGAGAGAGAGAGAGAGAGAGAGAGAGAGAGAGATTTGTATATAGTAGATATAGGAAAACATTTCCCAATTATAAATTGGGAACTTTCCTATAGCTTCATATAGAATCAACACGTGATTCTCATAAAAAAAAGTTTTTTAATAATTTTGCTGAGTGTGGTGGTCTAATTGCAAACACATAATAAGTAAACTGATGGGTCTTTAGCTCTTAGAGTTAATAACAGAATTGATCTGCAATAATAACAATAAGATTTTCCTGAGATGTGGGCTTCCATTCCTATTTATTTTTATTTTGCCCTTTTATTGGAGGGGGGAGAGCAGGGCAGTTGGGGTTCAGTGACTTGACCAAGGTCACACAGCTAGTAAGTGTTAAGTGTCTGAGGCTGGATTTGATCTCAGGTCCTCCTGGCTCCAGGGCTGGTGCTCTATTTACTGTGCCACCTAGCCACCCCTTTTTAAAATTTTTTTTTATTTTTTAAATTTTGTATCCATTCCTATTGA
This sequence comes from Gymnobelideus leadbeateri, assembly GCA_011680675.1. Lineage (NCBI taxonomy): Eukaryota > Metazoa > Chordata > Mammalia > Diprotodontia > Petauridae > Gymnobelideus > Gymnobelideus leadbeateri. The sequence continues at coordinate 148,516 of WOXC01011913.1, forward strand.
TCAGAATTCATTATGAACAGATAGGTTCTCTTATTATTTCCCTACTTATCTTTGGTTTCAACTCCTTGTTAACCATTATTGCTTTATCTCTCTCCATCAGAAGGTCATTCCTTACAGAAAAGAGAAACATTTTGTTGAGCATCTTCATCATCCCATCCATCCTGAATAATGGTCCTCTCTTTTCTTTGAGCTTATTCTTGCTTTCAAAATAGCTGATGTGTCATTTTTATTATTGTCCTTAGCATGTATCAACAGCCTCATCTCATTCTCAACTTTAGAGATCTTAATATTTTTATTACATGTTCACATGATTTTCAGTATCCATTTTCTTTTTTCTTTCCACAATTCTCTCTTCTATGTATGGCTTTCAAAAAGCCTACATTTATTTATCATTTCCCTATGCTTTCACAGCAATGTAGTTAGGGAATCCTCCTCCCCTATCTATTCTCCCTCATCACAATTTCATTTTTAACCACTTCTCATTCCTCTTGGGCAATATTTGTTGAATTTTAGGTTACAGTCTGCTGTCAATTTATTCTCTGCATTCTGGTATCTGTTTTCCTAAATTCTAGGATGCATGTCACACTATATGGTTTTCCTCTATTTTCCCAACATGAACTCTAAAATGGAATGATCATTTCCTTCCATGGCTTCTGTAATTTTTACTTCAATAACCAGTTACTCTGTATCTATCAGAACTGGGTTTAGAATAGCAGTCTCCCTGGTTACTTCTTCTAACTTTTAAAGAAATGAATATCATTAAGGCCAGTCAGAAATTTATCAGCTTCTCTATTTTGAACGAAGAGAAAGCTGCAACAGATGTCCAGATGTCAGTCTCCCATTACTACTCTATATTATTATATGCCAAATTTATCATTCTTTTTCCCATGCCCCTCACCATATATTAGAAGTCTGTCTGCTCAGCCATCCTTGGCAATATCATAATTACAACTACCACAAAGGTACCTTTTAGCTATTTGGATTTAAAAAAAAATCATAGATAGCACAATTATTGTTCTTCTTGGCATTAACAGAACAATCCTGAACCCTCACACAAATCATGTAAATAAGCAATTTTCTACTTGTTAACAGAGTAGGATCTCCATGATTCAAAGATGCCTTTCATTTTGAATTGGAATCCCTGCTCTGACTCCCAGAACTTGACTCTTTCTTCCAATGGGGTGGAGCTGAGGAGCAGGCTGGGGGACTAGCCTGTAATCATTTGGAATAACCTCTCTTTGGAATCTCCATTTTCTCTTTTCTTAGTGAGCAGAGCCTGGCATTTTCCTTTCTTTTGGGTGAATCCAAAAGGGGAGCCCTCCGGGCCTAGGACAGACACTGATGAATAATTTCTTCCCTATTTCCAAGAATGATTCCAGGTCTTATGTCTTTGGGGTTAAAATTAAGGACATTGTCAACTTAGAGAAGTCATTTTGATGTGTTTGTATATTTGTACCAAAAAAGAAAAGTTGCCAGAAAATGGACACTCTCTATTAACTATTTCTATTGTACAAAATTTTGTATTTATTCATTATGGCTCAACTCACCAGTTGTCCCACTGGTCATAAACAAAGAACACTAGCCCTTAACAGATTTAGTGTACTGTAATATTAACACATTGCCTCTGTCTGACCACGTGGTCTGTAGCATAATTCTACCATAATACAATATGTTTCTTCCTAGATCCATCCTTATCTAAAAGCTCTTCATATTCCTTCACCCCTCTATCTGTTAATTTCTTCACATGACAATAGTTTCTTACTAAACACCACTATTCCCTCTCCCACTACCTATGTTTATATTTCTATCTATCTATCCATCCTTACATCTATCCATCTATCCATCCATCTATCTATCTATCTATCTATCTATCTATCTATCTATCTATCTATCTATCTAATTTTAAGTTCTATATTCCCATGGCCATTTTTCAGACATCAATCATATACTACAAAATTTCTGTGATATGAAGTAAAATTTACCTCCATATTTAAAGTTCATATTGTTTATTATCTCTACTTCATGTATTGAATTTTAGCCTCAGAGGGGAATTCATTTTATTGCCTCCTTCTTCTGGAAAAATGTCTAATTAATTACTGATCTTTTTTTGCTAAAATTCTTCTTTCTATCTTATGCATGCTATAAGCTTCTTGAGAGTAACAATTACTTCAGTCTTTGCACATTAATCCCCAACATCTAAGACACAGTGGGTATTTAGTAAATGCTAGATTATTTATTTTTATATGGTTTGGCAGAAGGTTTTCAATTTAAAGTCCTATTGATAAGATTCTTAGGACTACAGACAAATTTTATTGACCTTTATTAGATTCCATCCCTTACTGGTAAAGAGTATGTTATTTTTATATTTGAAGTTGTGATCCAGGAATCCAAAATGCTGTTCTCAGTCACTATTCTCTTTTTTGAAAAAAAAAAACACATTTATTTATTTTTTAGATATTTTCTAATTAATATAAATTTTTAAATTCATAAGTTCGAAATTCTCTCTCAGTCTTGTGCCTTCCCCACCCCTTAAGAAGGCAAGTAATACGATATAATTTATGCATGTGAAGTAACAAAAAAACATGTTTTCATATTAACCAAGTTACAAAATACACATATAAAAACAAGAAAAATATAGAATTTTTTTTTTTAAAGCACGTTTTGATCTCTACTCAGAGCTCATCAGTTCTCTATTTGGAAGTGGATAAAATTTTTCAATCATGATTGTTTTGAAATTGTTTTGGATCATTGTCTTCATCAGAATAGCTAAGTTGACAAGATGATCCCAATTGATCAATATGCAATATTCCTGCTACTGTGTACAATGTTCTCATGGTTCTCACTTCAATTTTTATCAGTTCATATAAGATTTCCCAGGTTTTTCTGAAACCATCCTGCTCATCACTTCTTATGACACAAAAATATTCTATCACAATCACATACAACAACTTTTTCAGCCACCCTACAATTCATGTGGCATCCCCTAGATTTCCAGTTCTTTGCCACTACAAAAAAAGCTGCTATAAATAGTTTTTGTACAGATTTTTATCTTCATTAATTCAATCATTCAAGAACCATTCATCTCTATTAGTGGTCTACTGCTGAATTACCAGTCTTTTAAATATTATACAAACAGACTTTGCCCATAGAGGCAGCTAGTTGATGCACTGGAGAGTACTAGGTCTGGGGTTAGGGAAGCTTTATCACCATTACTTTCTAGTTGTATCACCTTGGACAAGTAACGTAACATTTGCCTGTCTCAGTTTACTTGACTGTAAAATGGGGGTATTAATGAAATTATATTTGTAAAGCACTTAAAGTGCCTGGCAAATGGGAGGTTTTTTTAATATATATGTTGCCTTTCTTAGACTTCTCTATTCCTGAAGTGTGGCATCACCTACAGGAATGTCTACCCATCAAGCTCCTTACACTCAGTATCCTACTCTTTAAGCCACATCGACATATAACTCTAAGTGTCTATTACAATGCTGCTAAAACTAGCAATGTATTAGGTAAGGGGTTAGCAATCTAAAAGAAAAGTGCTACTGCTTGTTCGAGACAACTGTTGGTGGTACTCTCCCACTTTCCATTAATATATGCATTCCTCTACCCCCCTTCACAGGTATATAAGAAAATAAGAGGAAAAAATGGGGCATGCATTTTTATTATAGCATTGACATGACTAGTGAGACTCTAGACATACTAGCAGGGCAGGTACCCAGAATATGGATGCTTTTATCTCCCCCTCAGATTCTAGTTATACTCCTGAGAACAATGGGGTTCATTTAATGCTATGAACTTGAGCCCATATTCCAATATGTTCTCCACAAGATAAATTGCCAGTGATTATCACCACTGGCAATAACATTTGCCAGTGTCAATTATTATCTCTCCAATATCCAACTCATTCATTTGCTTTTTCTCAGTTTTAATAAAAAAAAATTAACATCAATTAGCTTTAAGAAAGGGATGTTTCAGGGGCGGCTAGGTGGCGCAGTGAATAGAGCGCCGGCCCTGGAGTCAGAAGGACCTGAGTTCGGAGCCGGCCTCTGGCACTTAATCCACACAAACAAAAACCTAGCCCTGTAACCTTGGGCAAGTTACTTAACCCCAATTGCCCTAAAGGGGCGGCTAGGTGGCGCAGTGAGTAAGAGCGCCGGCCTCGGAGTTGGGATGACCCGAGATCAGATCCGGCCTCAGAAAATGAGCACCCCCCCAAAAAAGAAAGGGATGTTTCCTAAAATAACATAGAAAGACCAAAAGTACAAAATGTCCCATCCTGGACATGTTTTCTTCTTTTTAACTTGGTCCCTGGGTAGAATAGGCTCATAATTAAAGTAGTAATTGCAAATAAATTTTATACCTTTGGGTTTACTTTGGGATGTGGCAAGCTAATGGACAAGTTGCTCCTTCGCTTGTAGGATACAGGGCTTTGACTGCCAGGTTAATTGCTCCCAGCTGAGTTTGTGATTGATCCACTGGTTAGGTCAAGCTGGTTGATGCTCAGAGGTAGTCTTGCTTACTAGACTTGGCAGCAGGAAAACTCTGTCATGAACAGTGTATGGTTCTGGAATTCTGGTGGCTCTTTCTACCTTTTGAAATGAGGTCCTTCCATCTGTAATACTCCACTTAAAAACAAGAAAGAATCAAAAACCCAAAACAGCAGTGCCCTATGTTCATGATGACTAGGTAATAATGATACTGAAGCACCTCTCCCATGTAGAAGGCACAATAGTCCATAACTAGTGTTCTGCCAGGGAAGAACACTAGATTGGACCAGTTACTGCTTTTGGTATACACACTCAATATTGGGTCAGGAGTCAATTAAAAGGCAATTTTCACTAAACAGGAAGCACCCAGCAAATAGTCACAGAATACCTATGTATTCTCTGAATTGAGGAACAAACCTCCTTCTATTTCATATCACTACAAACTTCCAGAAGGAAGGCACATGGGATGGTAGCAGGCAGAGATTAATGTACACGTTCCCAGAACTGGGCCCTTGTTGACCTGTCTCCATTATACATGTTGAGTATAGTGGACATTTTTGGAGAATGTTTTATTTTTAAAACTTTCAGAACAAGCAACTTGATTGCTAAATGCTCCAAATATTTTTCAAAGATAAACACTAACATTTGTAAGCACATAACTGCCTACATTTGCAGATTTGTCCATTTTCAGGTAGGTGGACCTAATCTCTCATAATCAGATGGGCCTTGCACAGGTGGCAATAACCTTTGCAGGTCCTTCAGAATGAATTAAAAGAATAAACATATGAGTCAAGACAGGCTGAAGAATATAAATGTAAATGTCAAGTTACCCTCTGCTGTCTGCTAAGCAAAACAAACAGACAAGAACACTCAGAAGGTATGATGGAAGTATTCCTGCTTTGATAACTTTCTTTTGACTTTGAAAGAAAAAAAACACAGTAGAACTGGTTGTATTTTGGGCAAAATTTTTTTTTATTTTGCTTTCTCAGTTTATATCTAATAGTCCCAATGGTTATAAGGACCCTAAATATTTCTCTGAATTTAATCAAGGCATATCCAGAAATTTGTAGGTAAGTGTATATTTCTACAAATGAACAGATAAGCAGCCACATATTAAATTATTATTAATACAGTGAAAATTTAGTAAATTAGAATGATTTCTTGTAGCACCATTCTAAAATTCTTTAACACAACCAGAGAATTATAGAGTTAGAAGGAATTTCAGAGGCTGACTAGCAGTCAATCAATCTTCACCTGGAAATATCTGATGAGGGAAAAACCACTCATTCCCAAGGTAGGTCATTTCCCTTTGGGATAATTCCAAATGTTAGGAAGCTCTTTCTTTCATTTACCTACAATTTCCTTCACTTCAACTTTCATCCCTTGCTCTTACGGATGCCCTTCACAGCCAAACAAAGTGTACCTAATTTCTTTCATTTAACAATCTTTCAGGTACTTGAAGACTGCTACCAAGTTCTACCACACGTCTTCTTTCTTTAGGCTAAATACATTTCTTTCCTTTTTGTTTTGCTTTTTTTTTTTTTTCTTTTTGGAGGGCAATTGGGGTTAAGTGACTTGCCCAAGTTCACATGGCTAGTTTTTGTGTTAAGTGTCTGAGGCTGAATTTGAACTCAGGTCCTCCTGACTCCAGGGCCAGTGCTCCACTCACTGCACCACATAGCCACCTCCTAAATGGATTTATTTTCTTCAGTTAATCCTTGTATGGTGTAGTTTCAATTTATCTTGTTTATCATTTTGTTTATTTGCCCCTAAATAATCTCCAGTTTCTGAATGTCCTTACAAAAATGTGGTACCTAGAACTGAACAAAATACTCTTGCAGATGTGGCCTGATCAAGTCAAACAATAGTAAGATTATTGTTTTTCTCATGCTGAAACATACTTCTGCATCTCCTGATACAGCTTAAAATAGTTGATCAATGGCTACATCACTTATTGACCAATTCTGAACTTGCTGCTTGTCTGCTAAAATGCTCAGATCTTCAGAAGAAGGGGGAATCATTACATATGGAACACTAATAAAAGATTACACTGAAGAGGTGAATTTTCAAAATGGATCTTAAAAGATGAGTTGTTGGGGGGCAGAGTCAAAATGGCAGAGTAGAAACAGCATTTCTGCGATGCTCCGGCCCACACCACTTCCAATCCATATAAAAGGAGACTCTGAACAAAATCTGGAGCTACAGAACCCACAAAATGACATAGAGAAACTAACCTCCTGCTGAGAACAGCCCGGCATCCCGGCAGGAATTGTCCAGCACAGCACTCTGGGAGCTGAGCCCAGGCCCCTGATATTCTGAGGTTTTAGAGACTCCAGAACACCAGCAACTGTGGTATTTCCAGAATTATCAACACATAGATGCCATGGACAAAGTGAGAGGTCAGTGTGGTATGGACTTTGGGACCAGTATTTGGGAGCACATCAGCCTCTTCCCCTGGGGGCGAGAAGCAACTGAGTGGGTGAGAAGCAACTGAATAGCTGCTCAGTGCAGCCTGCCACATTGCAGCTTCAGTTCCTGGCCTGAGGACTATAGGGGGATCTGGAGAGCAGCCTTGTGGGGTTGTTGTTCTTGCTTTAACCTTCTTGGATCTGGATTGTTGCCTGGTGTGTAGATCTTGAAGTGTGTGACCACCTTGCTAGAGAGTGTGAAGGCTTCAGAGAGGGCACCCAACTAATGCCTCCAGCAGTGGAGAAAACCCCAGCATTTGGGATGGAAGCTCCCCTGGCTGGTGTCAGAGTCCTACTTTGGAAACAAGCCCAAAACTCAAGTAATTGACTGGCAACAGGACTAGGCAAAGGAAACAAAATAAACAGAAAAATTCAACATTAGACTCCTATTTTGGGGGCAAAGAGTATCAAAGCATGGAACAAGAAGAAGACTGGGAGGTCAGAACTCCTGCACCAAAAGCCCCAAATGGGTTACAGGCCATAGAGCACCTTAAGAAACAGATAAGAAAAGTGGGAGGAAAATTGAGAAGAGAAATGAGAAAGATGCAAGAAAAGTATGAAATGATATTCAACAGCCGAACTGAGGAATTTAACAGCTTAAAAACAGATTAACTCAAATGGCAAAAGAGCCTCAAAAAGGCAATCAGGAGAAGAATGCCTTAAAAAGCCAAATTTGCCAGTTGGAAAAAGAATCTCAAAAGCTCACTGAGGAGAATCATTCCTTCAGAATTAGATTGGAACAAAAGGAAGCTAGTGACTTTATGAGAAATCAAGATGCTGTTAAGCACATCCAAACAAATGAAAGAATAGAAGGCAATGTGAAAAACCACTGACCTGGAAAATAGATCCAGGAGAGATAATCTAAAAATTATTGGACTACCTGAAAGACATGATCAAAGAAAGAACCTAGAAATCATCCTTCAAGAAATTCTCAAGGAAAATTGCCTTGATGTTTTAGAAGCAGAGGGCAAAATAGAGGTTGAAAGAATCCACCAATCACCTCCTAAAAAATATCCCCATATGAAAACTCCTAGGAGTATTGTAGTCAGGTTCCTGAATTCCTAGAACAAGGAGAAAATATTACAAGCAGCCAGGAAGAAACAATTTCAATACTGTGGAAACGCAATCAGGATGGCATAGGATCTAGCAGCTTCTAAACTGAGGGATCAAAGGTCATGTAATATGATATTACAGAGGGCAAAGGAGCTGGGATTAAAACCATGAATCACCTACCCAGAAAAACTGAGTATCGGAGCTTCTAGGGGCAGAGCCAAGATGGCGGAGTAGAAACAGCTCGTCCAAGCCACTCTGCCCCCAGATTCCCCCCAAACTATGTAAAAGGGGACTCTGAACAACTTCTGGAACCCCAGCACCCACAGAACGACACAGAGAAGCTAACCTCCCGCTGAGGACAGCCCAGCAGCCCTGCAGGAAGGACCAGCGCAGCGGTCTGGGATCTGGCAACGTGCAGAATGCAGAGCTCGGGGAGCCAAGCCGAGCCCAGGTCCGCGTGAGCCGAAGTTTTAGCCCCAGGGCGGCAGGGCCAGCAGCCATCTGGAGGAACCCCAGAACACCAGGTGCTGTGGTGACTCCAGAATTATCAACATAGACATGCCTAGGACAAAGTAAGAGGTTAGTGTCCTATGGACTTTGGGCCCTGTATTTGGGGAATGCGTTGGCTCCCTCCCCTGGGGACTAGAAGCCGCTGAGGAGACACACCATTTTGTAGTTTTCAGAGGCAGCTCCAGCTTTTGGCCTGCAATTACTTGTAGGGAGATCCAGCGATTAGTCTTGGGGGGTAATCGCTCTTGCTTTAACCTCCCTGGATCTGGATTGTGATCTAGGGTGGAAGTCATGGGTGGGTTTACAGCTTGCTAGAAATGGAAGTTGCCCCCCACACATTCGGGATGAAAATCTGGCCTTAAAGCCATAGTGTGGCAACAAGCCCAAAAGTCAAGTAATTAAGTGGCAACATGCCAAGGCAAAGGAAATAGAAAAATGCAACCCTAGACTCCTATTTTGGGGGCATAGAGCGGGAAAAGGACTGTGAGGTCAGAAGTCCTGCTCCAAAAGCCCCAGGGTAAAACATGAGCAGGTTGCAGGCCCTAGAGGACCTTAAGAAGGACTTTAAAAATCAAATAAGAGAAGTGGAGGAAAAATTGGAAAGAGAAATGAGAAGGATGCAGGAAAAGTATGAAATGAGGGTCAACAGCCTGACTGAGGAAAACAGCACCTTAAAAAATAGACTAACTCAAATGGCAAAGGAGGCCTAAAAGGGCAATGAAGAGAAGAATGCCTTAAAAAGTCAAATTTGCCAGATGGAAAAAGAATCTCAAAAGGTCACTGAGGAGATTCATTCCTTCAGAGTTAGACAGGAGCAAATGGAAGCTAATGACTTTATGAGAAATCAAGATGCTGTTAAGCAGATCCAAACAAATGAAAGATTAGAAGGCAATGTGAAATATCTCATGGGAAAAACCACTGACCTGGAAAATAGATCCAGGAGAGACAATTTAAAAATTATTGGACTACCTGAAAGCCATGACCAAAGAAAGAAAATAGAAATCACCCTTCAAGAAATTCTCAAGGAAAATTGCCCTCATGTTTTAGATCCATAGGGGGAAATAGAGGTTGAAAGAATCCACTGATCACCTCCTGAAAAAGATCCCAAAAAGAAAACTCCCAGGAATATTATAGCCAGGTTCCAGAAACCCCAGATCAAGGAGAAAATACTCCAAGCAGCCAGGAAGAAACAATTTCAATATTGTGGAAACACAATCAGAATAGCCCAGCACCTGGCAGCTTCTACACTGAGGGATTGAAGGGCATGGAATATGATATTCCAGAGGGCAAAAGAACTGGGAATGAACCCAAGGGTCACCTACCCAGCAAAACTGAGTATTTTGTTTCAGGAGAAAATATGGTCATTCAGTGGAATAGAGGACTTTCAAGCATTCTTGAGGAAAAAACCAGAATTGAATAGAAAATTTGACATCCAGACACAAGAAGGAAGAGATGCCTGAGAAGGTAATCAGGGAAAAGAAATCAAAAGGAACTTATCAAAGTTGAACTATTTACATTCCTATATGGAAAAGCAATAACTGTGACTGATGATATCTCTCTCACTATGAAAATAATGGAAGAAGGGTATGTGGTCATATGAATACATATGTGAATGTGTGTGTATATGGTTACAGTTATATATGGATAGAGGGCATAGGTTGAATTTGTGGGGAAGGGAGAATACTCAAGGGATGAAATTATGAGGTAAGAGAGGAAAGTGGCAAGAGGAGATGGGGAGAGAAAGGGTAGGGTAAACTATCCCATGTAGAAGAAGCAAGGGTAAGTGGTTGCAAGGGAGGGGGAGAATAGGAAGGCTAAAAAGGTAAAACCACATTCACATTGAATTTAGTTCAGGGAGAGAATGACATACATACTAAATGGGATACCTCAACCTGCATCAGGATAGGGGGAAGGGGGATGAGAGGAGGGATGATGGATGGGAGGGCATCCCTGGGGGGAGGGGAGGTTGGAAGTACCCACTATAGAAGAGGGACAGGATCATGTAGGGAATGGACCAGGTGGGCGGTGGGATGAGTGGAAGGGAATTATAAGCAGCCTTGTACAATATATCTACTATGATAATGTTTTGCATAGCTAGACATGTACAACATATACTGAATTACTTATCTCCCAAGAGGTAGTGGGTGACAAGGGAGGAAGGAAATGGATCTGAAATTCGAGGTCTTAACATTAAATGTTTCAAATATATAGAAATACTATTATTAATACTCTTTTGCTTGTAATAGGGAGATAAGATGTGCAGGCATTGGGACACAAAGATTCACCTTCCTCTAATGGAAAAGTCGAAGGGGGTATGGGAGAAGGTATGGGAGAGAGCAGATTGGAGGAAGTGATATCTTGTGGGACTGCTATTCTGGGAGGTTGGGTAGGGGAATAATGGGGGGAAAACGATTGTAACTCAAAATCTGGCGGAAATGAATGATGTAAAACAGAAGTTAATAAAGCATTTGTTTAAAAATAAAAAATAAATAAATAAGTAAATAAAAAATACTGAGTATCATGTTTCAGGGGAAAATATGGTCATTCAGTGGAATAGAGGACTTTGAAGCATTCTTGAGGCAAAACCAGAGTTGAATAGAAAATTTGACATTCAGATACAAGAAGCAACAGATGCTTGAGAACATAAATAGGGAAAAGAAATCATTGTTCTTATCAAAGTTGAGCTGTTTACATTCCTATATGGAAAAAAGATAACTGTAACTTATGAAACTTTTCTCAAAATAGTTGAAGAAGGGTATATGGGCATATGAATACATATGTGAATGTGTGTATAAATGTTTACAGGTACACATAGATAGAGGGCACAGGTCAAATTTAATAGGAAGGGATGATACTTAAAAGGTGAAGAGGTGAGAGAGGAATATAATGAGAGGAGATGGGGAGAGACAGAATAGGGTAAACTATCTCATATAGAAGAAGCAAGGGAAAATGGTTACAAGGGAGGGGATGAACAGGAAGGCCAAAAGGCAAAACCTTATTCTCATTGAATTTGGATCAGAGAGAGAATGACATACCTACTAAATAGGATATCTCACCTTATAGGGGTAAGGAAATGAGAGGGGGGATGATGGAAGAGATGGTGGGAAGGAAGACGGGGGGAGGAAAGTTGGAAGCATCCACTTTTGAAAAAGGACAGAATCAAAGTAGGGAATAAACCAAGTGGGAGGTGGGTTAGGAGGGAGGGAAATATAGTCAGTCTTTTACAACATGGTAATGTTTTGCATAGCTATACATGCACTACATATACTGAATTGCTTATCTTCCCAGTAAGGGTGGGTGACAAGGGAGGAAGGGAATGAATATGGAATTCAAAATTTGAAAATCAAATGTGTAAAAATATGAAAATAATATTATTAATTCTATTTCACATATAATTGGGAAATAAGATATACAGGCATTGGGGCACAGAGATTCACCTTGCCCTAATAGAAAAGTCAAAGGGGGTATGTGAGAAGATATGGGAGAGAGCAGATTGGATGAGGGGATATCCTGTGGGACTGCTACTCTGGGGTGGTGGCTAGGGGGAAAATGGGGAAAAATTGTACCTCAAAATCTGATGGAAATGAATGATGTAAACCAGAAGTTAACAAAGCATTTGGAAAATTAAAAAAAAAGAGTTGTTCTTAAATTAACAAAAGAAATGGGGTGAAGAATTGGCGTGTAAAACATGGGGAATGGTGTGAACAAAGATACAGAGACAGGTGTGGACAAGGTGTGTTTGGGGAGTAATAAAGGGCACACTCTGGAGCAGTGTGCGTATGTATAGGAGATTAATAGGAGATGAAAAGTGAGGAAATTTAAGTACAGAAACAAAGCTGATTCTTGAAAGAAGGAAAGGTTATAAGGGATGAAAGTTTTCATGAGAAAATCTGTTGGAGATTCAGTATTTTCTATGTGGATCCTATGACTATATTAGAAAAAATAATGATAATGATAATAACAGCTATGATCTATATAGCTCTTTAAGGTTTGCAAAGAATTTACCATATATTTTCATTACCCATGAGCTCTACTCTTCCTGGACTTCTTAAAATTTTCCATTAAACCTTTGTTCCTTAGGAAACTCATCAATGGGAGGTTGTTTCTATTTTGCCAGAAACTCTGAGTATTTTCCCCTCCCAGACTGATTCTTTTGTGAAGGCAAACTAGGCCATCTTTTGCCTCTATTTTTACATAGCCTTTAATTATAGAATGGGTATTGCCTCAGTCAAATTGAGACCTGGGAAAGACCTAGCTTAAAAATGCCAAAGTTTCCCACTGTATCTGGGGCCATCTCCAATCTTCCTGACTCATAACTTGCCACTGGACTCAGAAGACTCTGGAGGAGAAAGTGAGTCTGGTGACTCTGCCTCACTCAAATCCAATTCACCTGCAAGTCAAAACATCAGCCTTCTTATGATGTCACTGGTCCTCTTCAAGGACAGACAAATGGAAACATTAATGGGTAATCTCATCATGCTGTAAGATTGAATCTGGCTGCTACTCACATTTCCTCGGTACTATTTGTTCCTCTGATTGGACCCTTTGACTGGATGGACTGGACCATGGCTCTGGTTATCTTTTTAAAGAGGACACTAGGAGTTTCTTCCCATTTCTTAACAGTTATACTAATTTTGGCCTTTTTTGGAACTCTCTACCATGCCCCTCAAACTGAAAACCTTCTTCCCCACCCTCCCTTCAGCTTCTTTTTGTGTATTGTCTTCCCTCATTAGATTGTAAGGCCCTTGAAGACAAGGATTATCTTTATTTTATTCAAATTCCTATGCCTAGCATTTAGTATAGGCCTGGCACATAGTAGGTGCTGAATAAATGTACAGATTGATGTTATCTCATTTGATACTTAGAATAACCCTGTGAAGTTAGTAGGTGCTGAATAAATGTACAGATTGATGTTATCTCATTTGATATTTACAATAACCCTGTGAAGTAAGTGATATTACAAATTAGAAAACTGAGACTGAGAGAGTTTAAGTGACTTGTTGAAAGCATCACACAGCTAGTAAATGTCTAAGGCAGAATTTGATCTGATATCTTCTTGACTTCAAGTCCAGTGGTAATCAGTACATCACCAAACTATTAATATATTTATGTGTGTGTATGACCAGCTGAATGCTGGTAAGTCCTTAACAGGCTATCATTCATAAATATATACATACACCTATGCATTGCATATAAGTGTTCTATCTATCTATCTACATATATACACATGCATATGCATATGTATGTATGTGTGAATATACACACATATATGTGTATGCTGGTTGTAAAAGATTTATCAGTTCATAGCTGGGCATACATGTGACAAACATATAGAATATACTTGTATACAGATATGTGATATGTATTATATATACATGTGTATATGCTTTTTTGTATAGATGTATATATGTGCATAGATGTATATGTGAATACATATATATATATATATTCACACCACACTTTTAAGTTTAATCTGCATTATTAAAATTTTCTCCCTCACTTTTAAAAGTCTAGACAATCAGCAAATCAATAAAGCAAGTCCTGACTTGTTGCATTGGCCAGTTTCCAAGATGAAAATGCTCCCAGGGAAAATTTGACAGTTGACCCTCACAAGTAAGTTTCAGTTGGTTCCATCACATCCCTGTAATATGCCTCTGTATTTGTGAAAATATATGTCAGTGAGCCAGAGTCAATAAATATCTGCTAGGAGGCAGCTAGGTGGGTCAGGGGATAGAAAGATGGGCCTAGAGTCAGGAAGACCTGAGTTCAAATATGGCCTCAGATATTTTCTAGGTTTATGATCCTGAGCAAGTCATTTGATCTCTGTTTGCCTTAATCCACTGGAACAGAAATGGCAAACCACTCCAGTATCTTTGCCAAGAGATAGTCATGGACAGTATGATCCATAACATCGTGAAGAGTCAAATATGACTGGTCATCAACAACAACAGTCTGTTAGACTCTATTCTAAGTGCTCAGGAAACAAAGAAAGATACAAGATAGGGGCGGCTAGGTGGCACAGTGAAAAGAACACCGGCCCTGAAGTCAGGAGTACCTGAGTTCAAATCCGGCCTCAGACACTTAACACAAAAACTAGCCATGTGACCTTGGGCAAGTCACTTACCCTCAATTGCCCTCGGAAAAGCAAAAAAAAAAAAAAGACACAAGATAGTCCCTGCCTTCAAAGAGCCTACAATCTAATGAAGGAATATGACATATAAAAGAAGCTAAAAAAAAAAATAGGGTGGAGGGGCAGGGAGAATGTTATCAGGCACAGGAACATGATAAGTTCTTGCAACAGGGCTAGGAAGAAATGAGAATTGCAAGGTTAATTGATATTGCCAAGTGATGAATTCCTAGATATCATGAAATCCAGGAAAGTAACCAGGTGAGAAATAATCTGTAGTATGCTTTTTGTTTGTGTGCTAATAAATACATGCATAATATATCCACATACATACATTAGGATATATTTTTCTCATAAATATATAAATTAATAGATTTATGAGATAATTTAGGCCAGGGGTTCTTAACCTAAAGTCCATAGTCCGAGAAAAAAATTTTAGGAGGACCCAAAACTTGGATAGGGGAAGATTACATTTTTATTTTTCTAACCATTAGTTGAAATTGAGCCTATCCTTCAATCATAAATATAGGCAAAAAACATTATTCTGAGAAGGGGTCCACAGGCTTTTCCAGGTTGCCCCACCCCCCAAAATTAAGAGCCCCTGATCTAGTCAAATGCTCTCATTTTATGGATAAAAAAAAAAAAAAAACAGGTCCAAAGAGATTTCCTATAGACACATGGAGAGCTAATGGCACAGCTGAGAATTGAAATGAAAATTTTTAAGTAAGTAATTTTCAAGATTTTTGGTGTCAGTATTCCTATACACATTCTTAAAATTTATTGAGGGCTCCCAAAAGAGCTTTTGTTTGTATAAATTATATCTTATCAATATTTACTAAATTATAAATTAATTGTCAGCATAGTTTTGACTTCAAAGACCCCTTGAAAAGGTCTCGGGGACTTCAAGGAGAGCCTAGTCCACATTTTGAGAATCACTATTGTAAGCCCAAATCTACTATTATTTTGGTGACACCATCAACTTCTTTTTTTTTTCTTTTTGGAGGGCAATTGGGGTTAAGTAACTTGCCCAAAGTCACAAGGCTAGGTTTTTGTTTGTGTGTGAGTTAAGTGTCTGAGGCCGGATCCGAAGTCAGGTCCTTCTGACTCCAGGGCTGACGCTCTACTCACTGTGCCACCTAGCCGCCCCAACACCGTCAACTTCTTAAACAGATATTGAGAAAACTTATTAAGGTCTTTGATGGACTGCATCGTGTACATTTTGGAAAACTTTGAGTTAAGGGTTTGTCCCCATGCTGGCCCTTACCAATGAGGGAAAAAGTGAGGCATGTTTCTGTCAGCAGTGTTTCTTTGGTGGTTCCCCAGAATAGGCTGGATTCCTTAGCCTCTTTTAAGCTGAGACAATCAATACATTCTAAGCAAAGGCACCTGGAAAAGGTCCTATTTTACAGTTTGATTGATGTTCCATTAATGTTACTGGGAAATGGTTTTCTAGACAATTCAGAGACATAAATATGAATTGGAGGCATAAGCATGAATGTCAATGCTCACATTTCAGGATATGTTCCTCCTCCTCAGCTGACATCTGTAGCAAAGTATCATTTTCCTGTCCTGGGGAGCTTAAATGAACTCAAATCAGTGTGTGAGAGCTGGAGTCTCTTGTACAGGTAGGAACATAGGAGATGTTCAGGGGTTGTTGACCCATAAATATCCTTATGGAAGGTTGATGATAGTCGTTACTGTCTGCCCCTTATTGTTCATAGTGGAGTTACCACAAACAATTCTATTTATTCTTTATCAAGTTCCTACTATGTTCAATTCACTGGGCTTGGCAATAGGGATCTGAAGATGAAAAACAATATATATAGTGTCCTTCTCTAAGAACTATATGATATATTAGAGTTATCAGGAATGTACAAAAATATGTTTGGCAAAATCCAAGTCACATCAACAAGCATTTACTAAACACCTACTATGGGCCAAGTTTTGTGCTAAGTGCTAAGAATAGAAAGAAAGGTTAAAACATAATCTCTGGGAACATAATAAAAAATTTGAGAAGGAAGGGAGCCTAGGAACAATCAATCTCAAATAATATACAATAATAATCCTTAAAACAATTTGGTACTAGTAAATTTGATCATTAGAACAGATTAAGTATAAAACACACAAATCAGATGACCATAGTAGTTTTTGTTTTTTAAACCCACGTATGATAGCTATTGGGATAAAAACTTACTATTTCACAAGAACTGGAAGGAAAACTGGAAGTCAGCCTTGTAGAAACTACACATAGAGCAACATTTCACATTTTACACCAAATAATCTCTAAGTAGGAACATGACTTAGCTACAAATGGTGAGATCATAAATAAGTCAGAAGAGGCAGGAAGAAATTACCTACCATATAAAAGTTTATGACACACCAAGGGATAGAGACAATCACAACAGATAAAATGTTCTTGACCTTCAGTTCCTTTAAATTCATTTTAAAAATTATTTTTCCAGCTTTCTAAAGTAATCTTTTGATGGAGGAAAATACAGCTAGCATTGTAACTGAAAAAAATATTTTGAAACAAATTTCCCTGATAAAGGCCTCATTTCTCAAACATATAGAGAACTAAGTCAAATTTATAAAAATCAGAGCCATTCCCCAACTGATAAATGACCAAAAGATGTGAAATTTTCAGGTGAAGTAATCAAAGCTATATATAGTCATATTTTTAAAACATGCTCTAAATCACTACTGATTGGAGAAAAACCAAAATAAAACATTTCTGACATACTAACTCACACCTATTAGATTGACTAATAAAATAGAAAAGGAAAATAACAAAAGGTGGAGGGGTTGTGACAAAATGGGGGTATTAATGCACTGTTGGTGGAGTTGTGAATTGATTCAACCATTTTGTAGAGCAATTTGGAACTATGCCCAAAGGGCTGTAAAACCCTGCATACTCTTTTACCTAGCATTATAGGTCTGTATCCAAAAAGAAATTTTAAAAAGCAATCTAAAAGGACAAAGAAATATATGTACAAAAATATTTATAGCAACTCTTTTTAGTGGCAAAGAATTGGACGTGGAGGGAATGCCCATCAATTGGGGAATGACTGAAAAAACTGTGGTATCTGATTTTTATGGAATACTATTATGCTATAAGAAATGATGAGTAGAATGTTTTCAGAAAAACCTGTAAAGACTTACAAAAGCTGACACAAAGTGACATGGATGTGTACAAAGTAAAAGCAATATTGTAAGGTGATCAGCTGTGAATAATTCAACTATTCTCAGCAACACAGTGATCCAAGACAACTCTAAAGGACTTATGATGAAAAATGCTACCCATCCCCAGAGAAAATCTGATGGTATCTGAATATAGATTGAAGTATACTTTTTTGCTTTATTTTTTTCTTGAGTTTTTTTTCTGTTTTCTTTCACAACATCACTAATATGGAAATACGTTTTCCATGACTATACATGTATAACCAATATCAAATTGCTTGCCTTCTCAGGAAAAAATAATAGAATTTTAACACAAAGTTTTAAAAACAAGTTAAAATTGATTTTACATGTAAAAGGAGAAAAATAAAACACCAAACAAGATGAATCAGTTAAAAATAAAATAACCTTTTGGGAATTTGATTGGTAGAACACTGAATAAGCAAGTTAATTTAGATAGTATTATCATTTTTATTATATTGACTGTAATGATATCTTGTATTCCTTTTATTGTTTATGTGACATATACTTTGCTTGAAGAGAGTCTTTAAAGATACATTTTGTTTTACTTTGCTTAGAGAACTCATACTCCTTGAGGAATTTAGATGGAGAGAATTCAGTCTATAGGTTATTAACAATGCAGTAACACAGGACTATCATTGGGGATTGTCATAGATAGTATTATGGCCCCAAAGCCAACCCTAGGTTCCAGTTATGAAGTAAATTAGGTAAGGCAGGCACCTTCTTCCTCCCCAGTCTTCACTCAACTTTAAATACACTCATAGACAATAAAGTCCTGAAGGAATACTCTTGAATAAACATTGAGTCTGTGGTTGTTTTGTTTAATAAGCTTTTCTCATATATTACAAATCATTTTAAATTTGTTTTCTTTCTTTATTTTTCTTTGTTTAATTTTAGTTTTCAACACTCATTTCCACAAGATTTTGAGTTACAAATGTTTCCCCATCTTTCCCCTACCCCCATCCCCAAAATAGTGAGCCTATTAAATACTCCTTCCCCCAATCTGCTTTTTCATATATCCTCCCCCAGTCCTCCTCTAATTTTATAGTAGGGCAAGATGGATTTCTATATCCCAGCACCTGAATATCTTATTTCCCAGTTGCATGTAAAGAACATTTTTTTTAACATTTGTTTTTAAAACTTTGATTTGCAGATTCTTTCCCTTCTTCCCCCCTCACCCACCTCACTGGGAAGATAAGCAATTCAATATAGGTTGTTCATGTGTAGTTGTACAAAAACGTTTCCATAGTAGATATATTATGAAAGACAAACTATATTTCCCTTCATCCTATCCCACCCCCACTTATGCCATTTCTTACTTTGATCCTGTCCCTTTCTAAAAGTGGGTGTTTCTAACTACCTTCTCCCCCAACCTGCCCTCCCTTCTATTATCCTCCCTCTTATCCCCTCCACCCCCACTTTCCTGTAGGGTAATATACCCAATTGAGTGAGCATGTTATTCTCTCCTTAAGACAAATTCAATGAGAGTAAGGTTGACCCATTCCCTTTCACTTTCCTATTCTTTCCCTCCAGTGTAACAGTTTTCTCTTGCCTCTTTTATATGAAATAATTTACCCTATTCTATCTTTCCCTATCTCCTTCTCTCATTATATTCCTCTCACCTCTTAATTTTATTTTTTAGATATCATCCCTTCCTATTTGAGTGATCCTGGGCCTTCTGTCTATGTATATGTGTACATATACATACACATACTCACATATGTATTTATACACACATATATCTTCAAATACATACATATATTCCCTTCAACTAGCCTCATACTGAAAAAGTCTCATGAATTACAGTTATTGTTTTTCCATGTAGGAATATAGATAGTTCAACTTTAATAAGTTCTTTATGATCTCTTTTCCTGTTTACCTTCTCATGCTTCTCTTGCTTTTTGTATTTGAAAGTCAAATTTTCTGTTCAGCTCTGTTTTTTTCATCAAGAATGCTTAAAAG